>JANSTS010006647.1:0-11212 GCA_026546915.1 Sylvicola fuscatus
CAAAAATTGAGCTAGAGGCTTCAAATCTCGAATAGGTGTTGTGGATGCATGTGCATACATTTCTGTATACTTGGAATATTCTTAAAATGCATATTTTCGCTAGAGTGAAGCAGCTTCCCGAGCCGAAAATGCTGGATTTTATTTTATTCATATTAAGCAAAGAAAGTGCATCTAAATGCACTTTCTATTATAAAAAAACAAAACTGCATCAAAAAAGCGCATATAAATGAGTTATGCCTGGGACAGACTGAAAAAATAATTGCATAATCCCATTTCGAGGATTGGCATGAGTCCTTCGAAACCGATACCTCGACGTGGAATGATTTTCCCGGTTTCAACTCCAGGAAACATTCTCCCGAAGCAAATGTGTTTTTTTCTGAAATTTCAATAAATACAAATACAAATTTTATTACTACAACTTTGTATTTTTCTATATCAAACATTTACAATTATTCAATAATTTGCAGTAGTAAGAATCCATATATTCTAAATTAGTATTAGAATGGTAAATAAGGTTGCTACGTAAGTAACAAACAGCGTCTGAAAGTCCAGCCGTAACTAAATACATTTCTGTACATTTTCTATTTTCATATAGTTTAAGTGAGTAGTTTTTTTTTGTTTAATGTAAGAATTCGATAGTGTTGACAGGAAAAGGCACAGGAATAAAACAGAAACTTAAAGACAGTTATGATAAGGCATCAAATGAGTGCGTAAACTAGTCTGTAATCGCTATTTAAATATAATTGTGACGAGGCAAAGCTTTAAAGCTGTTGGAAAGCAGTTGAATTTTCCAACTTTCTTCATCGTAAAAACTATAATTGCAACTTATTTTAATCTTAAAATATTCCTAATAAAGTTACAAAAACCTTTAATTATCGTTACTAGTTAAAAATTATTTCCATAGAATATTGAAAATCGCGCCAAATTAATGAAAGCTCTAATTACATTTGACTAGAGTATTAAAAAATTAGTAAATACAAGTAGTAATTGTTAAATCTCATTAAATTGTGTACAGTTTGCGAGCAGATGTCGTCGTAGTAAATATATCACAGATATTCTTCTTGAAAATTGGTTTTATATTCTATGTATTGCATCTTGTTTTTCTTAATTAGGTTAAGATTCCCGAATTTTAAGTGAACTCGTAAGTTGAGCAGCTATTTTGTGGTTTTGAAGTTTGTATCCTTTGTTTTTAAATGCAATTTTTCTTTTGGTATTTGTTTTTCAATATTCAAACATCTAGATGTAATGTAACTAAATAACATTTTCTTTAAATGACTATATGAATATTATTAGTAGGTAAATAGGTACTTAATTAGAGTAAATAGTTTTTAAACATAGATTTGGTGTAATTGTTCAAATATAAAAAAACATTGTAATACATTTTAAACAAATCTAAATTTGTTTGTCACAACATCATTAATCTCAAAGCGAAACTTTTAAATAAATAAATGAAAATTAGGGTCCCCAACCGGTTCACGATTACTTACAATCTAATAATTACATATTTTATGTATAAGTTTCAATATCTGATCGTGAAATCAATGAAATTTTATAAATTTGGCGTTTTTATAAATTTTTTTCACAAAAAAAAATCTAAAACGGTATAGTTATAGATTTGAAGTCCTCTTTCGGCACATTTTATATTATACTTCTTTTTAGTAAACATTCTCATATAATCTATGTATATATATATAATATACTTTTTTTTAGTTGCAACATTTACATTAACAATTGACTTCTTCTTGTGAGAGACTAAAGACTCTAAAGGCGCCTACAAGATTGTCTTTCAATTAAAAAAGAATTGAAATCGTTGGTTGTGTATTATTTATAATATATTTTGATCCTTTAGATGCTTTCAATTTTGTTAAATATATATTTTTTCCTCATTTGATTTGGTTCCTTGTCGTTTATTTAAAGATTATTGCTACATTTTGTTTAAATATCGCCTAAAGTTAATTCAATTTGAACTTTAACGATTCTATAGAAACGTTTTTCTTTTTCTAATTTCTAGTTATTAATGGGAAAATTTGTCAAAATTAACTTGTAAAAACATTACATTGACAACAAACAGGTATAGGTTTTTGGTATTTGTTTTAGAAATATAAATATTTTTTTATTCTCACGTTTTTTTTTTGTTAGGAAATAATTTAAATCACAGGACCAAACTAAAAGAAAAACAACAAATTCTACCTGCTAAGAGGTTGTAATTACTTTTGAATGCGTCGAACTGTTTTGTTGCGGTTCAACTCCCTGCTATTTTAAATAAATTCACAATCAAACGGTTATTGCTTATATTTGAAAACATGTAGGTAGTGTAAAACTAGCGCAGCCTTCACACTCTAGCAGTGTTTATGGGACAAGAAAGCATAAAAAGGTGGAAAAGGATACAGAAAGTCTGGCCATTTGTGGAGAACTCTCAAGCTTTTGTGACTTTTGATCAGTTCCTTGGCGAGTTTTTTTTATTGTAATTTGCATAAGTGACCACTACGAGAAATTATTACAGAAATTGCAGTGAAAAGAAATAAATCAACAGCTAAATGGCTACGTCAGTGAAAGTAAAGGAAAAGACGCCAGTCTAAACTGCGTGTAGAAGAAAGTCCGACAGTCGCTACAGCTACATTAATATTTATGCCATCTAAATTATGTTCTATGGTTTGTCTGTATGAACTTTTAACCGCTATCTATGTACACAATATTTATTCATCTTATAAGGTAACTGTTAACTATATTTAAATTGCAATTGTTGTATCAATCAATATCTTATATATGTGAAAGTGAAGGAATATTGTGAATTGCTTTGTTTTGCTTATCAAGTACAAGATAGGAATAATGTATCTCAATTCAAGGTTGCATGCACTTGCACATTCCTGTGAGGTGATAGTGATTACTTTGTTTTTTTTTTTTTAGTTTGTGGAATCTACAGCAGTCATCGCACGAGTTACTCACGGTATACTCTCACATGTGTACAATGTCTCTACACATTGAGGTCTTGGTCAAGTGTGGGAGGATCAGGCGTGGAGGCCTCGTCGGAAGGCTCCTCATCTGGCAACTGGTCGGCTAACTCGTTAGGCGAGCCGTCGCCAGTACAATCCGACGGCTCCTTAATGTCAACGCGACGTCTCTCTGTAATAATTCGCAAAATTTCAGACGAATCTGATTTCTTGATGTTGTCACCTGTCTCACAGTGGTCGACTCGCAGCAGTCGCTCATCCGCCTCGCCGCGGTCCTTGGACTGCTGCGGACGTGCCTTGGCTATTGGCAACAGCAACGAGTTCTCGTCGATGTCGGGATCCTCCTCCATGGCGTGTTGCTTGAACAGCTGCTTACAGCTGCCCGACCGACTTCTGGCCGACTGATGTTTTGGCACAGACAGAAACAGACTCATCGAACTTGAGTCCGGAGCCAGACTTTTACGCTCCTCCATGGCATGCGCCTCGTTCTCAGACTCCTCGTCATCAACTCGTTCCTCTTCGACAACATTGTCACAACTCAAGTCGAACGACTCCTCCAAAACGGCCGGTGTATCAATCTCACTAGTCTCTGGAAGACGCATCATATTTGGCATCTTTTCACTTTTCCATGACAAACTGTCACAGCTGAGACGCGTCGATCCACGTCTCATTCTTGTGCCCAGTTTCCGTTCATCCAATGACCGCTCTTTAGTCAGTCTCGGCCTCAGCGATGAGCGTCGCCGCCTTTTCTCCTCCTCTGCATTTGAATTTATATTCGGATCACTATTGTTGCTGAAAATATTTCTTGTCGGCACAGAGTCGTCTTTCTGCTCCTCCTCTGCCAGGAATTTGCTCTCAATGTCCTTGGCGCTCTCCCTTATGTAATACATTGTCTGTCGTCTTTGGCTTAGGTACCGCTTCTCAAAGACAGGCGTATTGTACGTGAAATTCGACGGCAGTGATGACACTTTGGCCAGTGGACGTTTGCTGACATTAGCCGCTTCCTCTTGCAGTTGCAGGCACAACGCCTGCTCCTCCTCGAACTCTTGTTCCCGTTCAAATTCTCTCTCCAGCTCCGTGTCCATGTCCAGCTCGTCTTCCATCTGCTTATGCGATTCTTCTAGGTGTTTCATGAGCACCGCCACCACCACATTGACCAGCACAAATTGCGCCATTAATACAAATATAACAAAAAAGATAGGCGCAATAACCGTACTGACACAGCAATTTTTCACACAATCAGCTGCATCGTCACAGTCATCGCGAAGCGTGTCCTTCATGATGCCGTTCCAATTGTCACCAGTGGCCACACGGAACAGCGTCAAAAAGGCCATCCCGAAATTGGCGAAATGGGCGTGCTCTCCTAATCCCTGACAGGGCATTAGGTCAGAGCACTCCAATCGTCCGAACAATTCCACGCCGAGAGCGGCGAAAATAAAGAATAGTAAAAAGAAGAGTAAACCCAAGTTGCCGACTTGCGGCAGCGCCTGCATGACGGTGTCAAGCAGTGCCCGAATACCTTTGGCCATCTTAAGGAGCTTCAGCACTCTGGCTATACGGAGCACTCGCATTACGCGTATAATTGTCGGATTGATGGGAATTATGTTGGTCTCCAGCTCCTCCAGAACAATTCCAACAATTGACAGAATCACAATGCCAACGTCCAGCTGGTTCCATTTGTCTTTCATGTAAATCTTAAAGCCGAGAGCGATTAATTTCATCATCGCCTCGAGAATGAACACGGCTGTAAAGAAATAGTTGAAGATCTTGAGAGCATACTCCAACGCCACTGGCATCATGTAATATTCCAACGCCATTGTCACCACGTTCAGTCCAATCACAGCCGCTATCGCGAGGTCAAAGTATTTCGATGTCACCACATTGTGCACAAACAGTCGCAGGGGTGAGTAGTTGGTGTAGTAGGGAGGTTCGTGCATTTCTGGAAGACACAAAAAAGTTAACAAAAATGACAATATTAAAGTGAATTCCTTTACTTCGCCGCTTTTTCTCCATCTGAAGAGCGCGTTTGGCTGCCCTACGGATTTTCTCCTCCTTTTCCTGTTCCTCTCGACATCTGTGGAAGTTTTCCACCACCACACCGACAAACATGTTCAGCACAAAGAATCCCACCAACAGGATGAACGCTATGAAGTAGAGGAGACGCCATTCATTGTAGTTAACAATTGGTTGTTGGTCAACACCAACAGCATCCAGGCCGGTGTACATGATGTTCACCCATCCATCTCTGGATGACAGCACAAATAGTGACATTAACGCCTTTCCCAGATCGTCAAAGTTGTACTTTCGATTAATCCAGACATTTGCTTCGTTTCTTTGGCAATCGGCTTTATTTCGGACGCCCTTTATGTTCTCACCCTCGCAGTAGAAGAAGGTACCTTTGAACAACTGAACTCCCAGGATGCCGAAAATGATGAAAAACGTGCAGCAAATGAGAACAATGTTTCCAATGGGGCGAAGGGATGATAGTAAAGTCTGCACAACGAGTTTTAGTCCTGGAGCTCGGTTAATGACACGAAGTGGTCGTAGGGATCTTAATAGTCGAAATACCTGAAATGAATTATTCAGTAAATCCTGAATGTTTTGGGCAGCAAAAATATTACCCTAAGGATTCCAAATATCCTGGGACTACTTTCACTTATCACTGACATAAGTAAATCTATTATTGAGATGATAACAAGAGATCCGTCCATGATATTCCAGCCGGACGTGAAATAGGCCTCATGGCCGTAGAACATCCCAGCAGCTACCACCTGTAGTTTGGCCAGATTAGAAATGAAAAAGTAAAGTTTGTAAAAAAATAAACTGACCTTGATGAACATTTCAACGGTGAAGACAACAGTGAAAACATAGTTTGCTGTTGCCAGGAAAAATCTCTCGTTGCTGGTTGGTGGAATATTTGGACGCTCCATCGCCAATGTAATACAATTCAAGGCAATGAAAAACAAAATAACATTATCAAACCATTTCTGATTAACGAACCAGCTGCAGACAAGACGGAACCTACAAGAAAACCCAGTTAGATCTTGAAAATACCAAACAATTTACTCATCCTACCGGTTCTTCTGTGAAAAAATATATAAAGCAAATTCCTCGCGCTGATCAAGGAACTTCTTCAGCTGATACCTATTATACAGCATTGAAAATTTCGTAAACTCCTCCGGCATCTCAACTTGGTGCTCACTGTCGTGCACACTTCCCACCGACACCGACTTCATAGAGTTGCTGATGTCAAATTTGGAGCCAGTCTCCTCCAAATTGCTCTCTAAATTGTAAACATTTAGATAGGAGTTCTTCTCAAACGCCTGCTCAATGAGGCTCATCCGGCGGTGATTACTGCTCGGGAAATTCTTCATGGAACTTCGCCGGTTCAGGTTCTGATAGATGTGTGCATTGTTGAACATGGCTGAGCCGCGACGTCCACTCAGGCTCATCGACGGTCGTCGGATGTACGCCTGTGGAATTGAGCTCCGCGTGTCGTTTTGAATGCGATTGGTGGACTGCAAGGAGCCGGAGCGATTCTGGTGCGCAATACTGACTGAGGAGCGGTGAATATTGTCTCGGCCATTGTTCAGGACGACATCCGTTTCGTCGATGTCTGCCGCCTTTTTCTTACGCTTTGAATAAGTGCGACTGAACTTTTTAAAACTGGAGCTTCGCTGGATTTGGGATTGTGCTTCTGGAATGTCTTTGACCGCCTTGCTAGCGTCATCGGCGATATTTTCGCGGGAGGTCACTGTGGATGGTGGATTGGCGGTTGTGGGAGTGGCAAGGGATAGCCGGGAGCCAGTAGGGCTCTCGTCTACTGACACCTTCCGGCTATTGGGTAGTTGAGATTTGGCTTCAAGTGGAAGACCCGTTGTGGAGTGCTCGTAGAAAATTCGTTCATCAGAACCACGGATTGTGCAAAGAATTGAGGGTGGACGTAGGAGAGTTGGAATGCTCTGAGACTTTTCAAATAGGATTAGAGGAGCAGATTCATCGGAAGCTACTGTTACCTGATATTGGGATTCATTACTTACAGACTCTTTGGCTTCAGTTTCGAATGATTCAATGTCAAAATCTTTGAAACTGGTGCCACTTATTAATGTTGTGTTTGGCGAGTCCTGCGGGGTTGGAGCTGTCGTAGTGATGATCGGCGGTTCTCTGTAGTAATTTGTGTTCTGCATTTTATACGGATCACTTCGTCGTTCTCGGATTGATTGACTCTTCAAGGAATTTCGCTGCAAATAAAATTCAGGATAAAGTCTCAACCGATCAGGAGACTTCAGATGTAACTACCTTGCGCAAGGAATGCTCCTCACTACTGCCACGAGCCGTATCCTTCTCAGAGTTGCGTTTTGGCAGTGAATGTTTGCTATCTCTGTGACTTCCTTCATTGGCGCATCCATTGGGTTGTCTCATTTGTTGCTTCTGGATGTTGCATTTGGGATCCTTCATGAGATGATTTATAACAAAAACCCCAACCACAAAATCATCAAAACTGTGTCCTTACCTTGCGCAATTCTTCGGCGCTGTGCCATTTGTTCTTTATGGCGTAGTAACTGTCGCTGGTCGTGGTGGAAACGGAGCCACTGCGAATCTCCTCGCGCAGCATTTCGTCCAGATTGTCAGCCATGTTTTCTTCGCGTAACTTCTTCACCAGTTCACGTTGTTCGCGTTCTCGGCGTTCGTTTCTCTGTTTAAAAAAAAAAAAAACAATATTATATTTGATCAAACACTTTAAGGTCCTTGTTAAGCACCTCAGAGCTGAAACCCTCCACCAAGATGGCCACCAACAGGTTGAACAGCACATAATTGCCGAACGTCATAAGCGCCACGAAATACAGTGCCGCCCAATGTGTTGTCTTCTCCATGCCGTTGAACAGCACCACATTCCAGTCCTCCTGTGTCAGGATCTACAACATCGGGACACAATATTTAACCGTTCTCTCGTCAGTTACAATTAATTATTCTCAAAAATTTGGAGTTTTCTTCTTCTTCTTAATTTCCGCTATGTTTTTGCTTGTAAAAAGAAAACACCCGATCACACTTTCGTCTAGGCAAGACAACAAGCCCGTCTTATATGATAATTATTTACAATTAACTGGTTTTAATTTCTGTACAAAAACAAAAGGCATTCCAAATTGTGGGGGTTAAAGCGTCTTATTTGGGGAGGATGCTCTTCTAACGCCGCAAGACTCGCGCTAATGAATTCGTTGAATTTGTTGGGCGGTAATGGGCGAAAGAAGGGCATCTCAGCTCGTTATTTACATTTTATTATTGTGAAAACATAATACGGTTATTATTTGATGCAATTAACATGTTGTTGCAGCAGTTAAAGTCGCGCAAACAACCTTTTAACATAACGAAATACATAATTTGTCAAATCTTAATCGGAATACTAAAACAACTGTTGTTTAAAATTAATTATTATTAAATGTTTGTTTTTTTTTTAATTTGGATGGTTGAAAAACATTAACTGTAAAACCAAAAATCATAACGGTAAATATATGCGACAGCATGCATGTACATAATTTTGTTATGAGAATTCGTCCAGATTGTGTTCTACACTTAATGATAGGGAGTTATTAATTAAGTCATATTAAAAAGTTAGATAATTAAATAATTGGTAATTTAACTGTAAATAGTGACTGTACAAGTGGAATATAATAATTAACGTATTTTCATTGTTTGATTAGTGATTATTGATTATTGAATGCGAGAGTATTTCTTATGCTGTTCATTGTTGTGGTGTTGTCGGTTTTTTTTTTTTTGTTAATTTTGTGATTTAAAATATTCATCGAATGTGGTTTGGGTGGGTTTTTTGTTTGCCAAGCGGATTTTTGGAGCATGGAAAACAGGGTCAAGAACCGGTTAATCAAAAATACCGTTAGTTTTAATTATCCATTTATTTTGCAAATTTTTGTTTGAATTTCTTGGGGTTTTTTTTTAAGTTTTTCATGAACGTCTCGAACCGGTTTACCGTTAGTATTGAGGATTTGTGTTTTTAGGTCAACCGGTTCAAAACCCTGTTCTCGTGGTAAAACAAACTTTACACAAAAGCACATTGGGATTGCGTTCATTATGTCTACAATGCACAACACAAATGGCGGAAAGGACAATGATTTAAGATGATGGTGATAGGAAAGTTGTCGGGAAGTTTTCACTGATTGGTTGAGAGGGAGTTCTCTGATAGCATTTTTATAGTTTTGTTTTTTACGTGTCATCATGTGGTGCTTACTTGAAAAACAGTCACAGTAGCCCATAAAATGTTGTTGAAATGTTTTCGATCACATTCACACTGTGGATGTTTGTTGACGATTTCGGGACAAGTGCATTCCCTTTCTTGTCCTAAGTCGTCCATAAATTTACAAAACTTACCGCCAAATAGATACATGCCAAGTATGCTACAAATTTATATATGTTTTTTTCGGTATTTAATAAAAAGTCTGGCAAACCAACAAAAATATAAATAAATCGGTATTTCTTGTATAATTCAATTAAAACTTAATTATTCATATATATTATTTATAAATATTCATATGTAAGGTATTGAACGAAAACGAAATGAATTTATACAATAGAAATAGATAGATAGAGAGAGAAAAAGATAGAAGATTATAATTATAATTGTACATAAGTGAAATAGGTATAGATTTTTAAACTCAGGTAAAAACGAAAATGGCTACATTTGGGGGTTTCATCGAATGTCGGAAAATAATTGTGTAAATAATTATTTACAGAAAAAAAAACATTTTAGTGAAAATTAATAATCAGTTGTCGAGTAGTATTGAATAACGTAATTGATAGGTATAAATGTCAGGTAATTCAACCAATAATAATTAAACGGCTACTCTGTAAATTGAGTGGTTTTTATTCGATTATGCTGAAAAATATTTACAATTTTGCGAGTATATAATTGTGATTGTAGCGACATTTTATTGTTTTATGCATACAAATTGTCATTTTTTAATTGGTGTATTAATTGGAAGGTAATTTTTATGTTTTTTGGTGTTGAATATGAGTCAAATTTTGGTGAATGAAGAGCAGCAGAATGTAGGGTGTCGATGAACAAGTATGTTATGAGTTGAACAAGAGAATTTTTATTTAAGTTTAGGTAGATGTATCAATGTTTCAGTTCAGTAGGGTCGTTTTCCATGCAACATGCTTGGTTATGTACAATTTCATAGTTCAAATTGATTATTTTAGGTTAAAAAAGCTCTGAATTTAAGATATTTTGTAAAAACCCCTTGATGTATGCAATCCGCACAATTGTCGACTAGACCTAAAAATAGGGTTTGTTTTCTATTTAATTTCGCTTAAAATTGATGAATTATTTATGCTAAGGCGAATTTTGTGGCATAAATTGGGGAACCTACCATGTTTTTAAGGTAGTTACTGATTAGCATGTCTATCAATCACCAAGTGATGGATAAATGAAATTTGGAATAATTTTTTGTCATAAATGTGTAAAAAAGGTGATGAATTTCCACTAGTCACATTTGATTTACGTAAGGAAAATCGAAGCTTCAAAACGCGTGTCGTTTGACGAATTGGGTCATATCTACAGATACTCAACTAAGAGTGAAGCGATTTTGCAATGTGCATCGAGGCACATTATTTATAATTAAAGTGCATATGCTCGTGTTGCAGAAAAACGGGTGATGACACATGTTCAGCAAGTTCAGGTGCAAAATAGGTAGCACAGTTCGAGGATAATGTTGTAGCAGAGCCGCCTCCACCATTAGCGCCGTTAAAATAACAAATCGATGTTATGATTAATGCTTCGAAATATTAAAGTTCCAAACCCGAAAAAAGATTTATAAATGAAAATGTTTAAGTCCTGTTAATAACAAAACTTGGCTACACAAAGAAAAGCTCGCCATTTTTTTAGAGCATGAAAGAAATTACTTTTTTGCGCTACCACATGCTTTTAATTAAAATCGTCGTTGGGATTGCCACAACGTGCAACCGAAATTTCACTCTTGCATTCATGGCAAAATGCAGTCAGCATTTGCGAAGGGACTTTAATTGCAAGCGAGAACATTGCTGCATTTTTTGTGACGAAGCTCATAACAAATATTTAGTAACGCGAGATTCTGCGGAGAGTTAAGGATGAAAACAAATTCAATTCCACAGAACAATTTCATTTCTCTGACCGAAGATGTTTGAGCATACTTCAATTACTGGCTACTCCAATTTATCGAAAATGTATCGAGCTTTATGGTTGTAAATGCAAATCGAACTACCTGTATGAATAT
>JANSTS010006648.1:0-12185 GCA_026546915.1 Sylvicola fuscatus
CCAACACATTTTTGTGTAGAGGTAAATATGGATACTGTAATGTACTTTGTGTTATGATTATGTGCTGCGATTTGAATGCACATAGTTGACATTATATAAGCCAATGACTTAAAAGCACGTTTCGTTGCTTGTAATTTGATTAAAATCTGCTAAATAAATTCAAAGCACAATAATTAAAATACCTAATTTGTCGTCGAATTCAACCTAAGATGTACAAGAATTGCAATCCCGAATAACATAGAACACAAATTATGTGTCCACTACGTGGTTGATGCAACGATTTTGGGCACACACTGTTGTAGCTTTTATTTATAAGGAGTAAGCAGTCTGAGGGGGAGGGGAAGAAAATGTCCTAAATAAGCTGCAATCAAAAAGTTTCAAATGTATTAAGCTCATAAAGGTTTTAAGAAGATTATACTGCTCGGACTCTAGAAACTTAAATTGCAGACAGTTTTATTGATTCTGCTTTTCCACTCGTTCACATGATTAGGGAAGGTATCATATCGGACGGTACGTTACTAGGGGGTGTACAATCTCCTTTGTAATCCGATTTTCCCATGGAGAGGGTTGAATACACCTCAACTGCTACGGCTATCATTCCGTATTAATTTCATTTTTAGTTTAATGCGCCAGAATGTTTCATATAAAGTACGAGAAAGTACACTCTTCTAATGTCTTTCGTCACGTAATTGATTTGATATTCCATTACTCGGCTAATACACCTGAAACCTGCTGCAATATTTAATGACTTCTGAGGCGGTCCTTGGATTTCATTGACGACTTTAATTATTTAACAGCTGGTCGGTGACTTGCTTTGATTACCTCGCCAGCACTTATTTCAAATGCAAGTAACGAAAGTCAATGTTTCGTCACAACAACAGGTAAATGTATTAGTTACACGGGTTGTTACTGGCATATTAACTGAACAGGTATACAGGACTACGATTAAGTTGCACAATAATTTAATAACAATGTAGGTAAGCTGTTACAAGCCCATAGAAGATGAATCAACGCCAACATTTGAGACGGCAAGACTGTGAGTAATATGGTGAGACGTGCAAGAATCCATGGAGAAATATAAATTACGGCAAAGATTGCAATTATTCTTTGTTTTCTTTTTCTGCGATCCAACATGCTTAATTACATTGGATTGGCTTTACGACAGGAGCAGTCACAGGAATGCCAATTGGTTCTCTCTCATAGTTGATATACAATCTTGTGGTAAGAAAGAGATTTATGTTTTCTTTTGGGAAAAACTTTCAGAATGTTTATATTAAAAGTGCACTTGATGCTTAAGTTCACAAGACATTTAATTTCCTCTTTCCGGATTGTTTTAGCATTTAGGGTTTTTATTTTACTCTTAAGAACTTGATGTAAGGAGTTGACAATCTTATACAAAAATAAAAAGTAAATATTGACATCAACATCAAATTATATTTTAAGTAGGGTATTAATGTCATTATTTATCATCTTGTTGAAATGTCTTTTAGGTATTCAAATGTTAAACAAAAACTCTAACATCTATTTACCTGTTTTGTTGGATAACATCTTAAATTACATTCAAATTTCATGTTGAATTCTCAATAAAAATATTTTCCACAAAAGTTATCAGCTACCCATTAATGTTATGCCCCAAAATACATGATTCATTTATAATGAAACATAATATTTGTCTGTTAAATAATTAAGACAACATAATAAGGTGTAGAACCAGTCGTTTCAACTTCGAGTGCGACAGCCGCTGTGCGCTATAATAGGGTTTCGAAAATCGGCTAAATCCACCCCCAACCCTCATTTTAGTGTGCCAAAGTTAAAGCTCCACGAGAAACTTCTGCGAGTCACTGATCCATGGCCCAATATCACGACAACGCGGCGGGCGCGGCGTGTGAGCACTGAGTATATAATGCTATTTGCTATACCTGTGCAGACGTCGTTAATTAGGGATTCACTGATTGTATTAATAATGTCACTATATATGCTATAGTGACTAGACGGAAAAGACAGGTAAAGCAGCGACGCATGTGAAACATTTTTAGTTGAGTTCACGACGGCAGTCGGCAGCAATTAATATCATTTTACGTTTACCCTAACTGATATTAACTTAAGTTATATCCTGACTGTATGGATTTTATATTAAACTCATGTTGTCGTCTGCAATTCTACATATACTCGAGTTTTCGTGCGAAAAGTTTGTTGTTCTAATCCTATCAACTGTTATTATTTCGCCCTATGCATACTAAATAAATTCCAGGCAGGTATTTCGTGTCGTACATATATTCAAGGCAATTTAATTATAGATTTTGGTCATTCATTTGAAGCGGAAATTGGCTGCTATAATTTTAGGACATCAACCATTAATCAGCCACGCGCAAACGGCGTTATTTAAATATATTTTGTTGAGCTTTATTTAGCTTTTAGTATTTGGCGTAATGTCATGCTAACGAATATTTTTGTTTGGTGAATAATTAATTTGCTCACGTGGATTAATAATTGGCAAATTAAATTCACATTTCCGGTTTGGTATTTCATACTAAACGCATTTCAGGGTGTGGGGATTATTTGAAAAAAAAAAAACACTCATGAAAATAACAATATTGTAATTTTGGTTAATTTATTAAAATCAAAGGCTTGCATAACTTTTTAGGTAAATTTTTGTTATATCGCAATAAAATGCATGCAATAATTTTTGGTAGGCTTGTCATAAACTAAACTACCCTTATTTTCGGTCAACAAAACAGCTTTCAGTTTACACAATCGTGATCACAATGAATTCGGAATGCAAGCTCGCACGTTGCAGACAATTGTTCGTTTGTAAATTCTAATTTCAATGTTCTATGTGGTCTTTATTGTTCATGCGAATGTTGTTGCATGTGCCCGAAAACTAAATTAATCCTTAGTGTTTCTTGTGTTGTTGTCAAGAAATCGAATTCTGTTAACTTGTAGTTAGAACACAAAAAGCATAATTTCCGGTTAATAAAACCTTACTTCTCGTTCATTTCGGTAGTGTTAATGGTTGGGTAACAAGACACTGAATATGGACTGGAAATTTATACACATTTAGGCAACAGTCAGACACCCACTTGAAAAGTTCCGCCCTTTTAGGCAATTCAGTTGTGTACCTTCTACAGACAATAATTAATACAATATAGATTGATAACGCCTTGCTCGTTTAATTGGAATTGTAGATGTTGCCAGTGCGATTACTTTGTAATTTCGGAAATGGAAATGGGGGTGGCAGTTTTATCTAAAAGTAAAATGCTATATTTCAGACAAAATGTGTAACATATTATTGTTTTAAATGGATAGGATTTTAATTTAAAGAAATTTTCAATTAGAATTAGTATTGATTGAGAGAATTATATACTATCTTACAAGAACTCAGCCAACCATATACTTAGATTTGGTTCATTTAACACCCACTGAGAATATCGGATGATGCAAAATACACCTTCTGAAAATCCCTCGATTTGGAAACATATTTGTCGAATACATTTGTAATTTTGGAATGATTGGAAATTTTAATATTTAAATATTCATGGGGCATATTTACGTTTTTTACAAAAAAATATTATTGTATACAAATCGATGTTTTTTTTTGCATATGTCATTGGTAGTTATTTAAATTTCACAAATGCAACAGTATTAAAAAATAATTAAATATTTTTATTCTGTTTGTTTTGTATAGAAGCAGAAAAATGAATTGATCAGATATGAGAATTATTAATTTTCTTGTTTACTGAATTATTACGACCTGCTTATTATTTTTCGCTACAAAATAAATCAAAATTATTCATCTAATGTACATTTTCGAAAAAAAGTTCTTTTCACCATTAATCGGAAATTATTACCAAATTTTAGAAAGAGAAAATTTGTTTGAAAATTTACTTTATTTAATTTCTCTGATGGTTTCCAAAAAGTAATTTTCTTTGAGCCATAAGATTCGATTGGGTGTATCCCAAAACGATTTTTTTCTGATATGCCTAATCACGTCTCGTATCTCCAAAAATGTTCACAAAATTACTGTGCTTAGCAAGCAGAAAATAAGCATCAAAGTGATCAAGGTCAATGAAATTGTTTTCAAAATTTTTTACAAAAAAAAGCTTTTAATCTATCACAAAGCTTTACATTATTTTGAGACATGATAAAAATAACAACTTTTCAAACTTTTCAACATTTCAAAGTAAAACAAAAATATGTCTTCAAGGACAAAATAAGATATCGTACAAAGTTTATAATTTTTTTTTTCATTTCTTTAGAAGCTTATACGTTTTTGTATAAACGTCCTGAAATTGTATATATTGACATCCTGTCACTTATGATTTACTGTTGTACAAAAACACAGCAAATAAACAGCCAAAGTAATAACTAATAATAACATTTTATTCCAATTACTATAGACTTCGCACACGACATGTTTACATAATAGCAGTTGAGCAAGCGGTTGTGTGCTTTATCTTAATCCCCATTACATAAAGCATGATTTAGTTGCTTATTTGCTGAAACAGAAACTACACAATCTACACATAGTTAGGGCTATAGCTAATACAAATATTATAAGGAACGTCTGTTAAATTAAATTTGATTTCGCACGTGAGTTAATTTTATGGAAGATAACATAGTGTTTGAGTCCATAAATAAATATAAAATTAATGGATTATGCAAAATGTGCTTAAGCTCAAGTGTTTAATGTGTCAACAATATTGAAATTTATTATTCAATAAAATATTTCTCTGGAGCTTTAACTGTTTACCTCTGCCCCAAATTCAATATTTTGAAATTAAATATTGAAACGGTCACTTATCAAGAAATCGTCATTCGCACTTTTCGTCCCTGGGCTTTCCGATTTATTCATATTTATTGGTTCCTCAAATCACACCGAGCTTTTATATTGTTTGACATTTAAATAAAAATAAAAGGAATCGCCCTAAATATTGTCACGCCTCACAGGACCAAAGTCTGTATCGTTCATTCGCCTTCACATAATAAATGCAAAACGACCTTTTGATATACAAAACAGAAGAGAATTGGTGACGGAAATGCTGCCTGATTTGTATTGAGTAATCGCATCACTCGGCGATCAATATATACCCTCCATAAAACAGGAGCAAAGTCCGCTATCCTAATTGGTATGGGAGGATATTTTTATAGCGCAATTGAACAGGACAGGTTATTTAGAACGAGAAGCTGGCACAAGCAGTTGCTGCTCTGCTTTAAAGCTCCCATAAAGTGACCAAAAATAGAAGTGAAACATTTCCATTGTGTTAGGGTAATTTTGCGTCGTTTACGGCCCATCCCTCGCATTCTTCATCCATCCATGGCGTTAGGTGTTTGCCATTGTATATAAATGAGCATAAATGTGTGTCACACAATGTTTGCATTAAACGTGGGCAGCCGCTCAATGAAATTCTTGTAAGAATTTACAACACCTCATGAATAGCATTACATGGAAATATAAACATGAAATGCATTCTATCATTAATTAGGATAATCCGATGGACTATTCTATTCTCAAATTGGGAGCATGTTGGAGCCCGCGAGAAGTGGCGGATGAAGCGAAACGGCGAGGCGGTTCGGTAAAGGGATTTTATGAAAATATTCTCCACATGTTTGTGTATGTTCCATAGAATTGTGCGAAGTGCGCTCGTTATCGTGTAATATGTGCGAAAGCTTTGCTATAGAAACTACATATGTGGTTTTATCCCAAATTTATCTACCGATTTCCATGACAATGTGAGATTAGTTTTCACAATGCCTCACCACTAAATTTCGACGAGTTTTTCGTTCATACGAGCATGTTGAATCGAATTATGTCATACAAGGCAACATTCATTTTTTCAATTTTTTTTCTAGTAGTCAAATCAATATGATGTACTTGTTCAGCAGACGTTTTGCAGATAAAAGAGTTAATTTAAATGCATGTGAAGGAAGTTGTCATTAGGTTGATGAAGAAGCTTTATGGGTGCCGAGTGAATTAAATCAAGTAGTTGAAGCTACCTTTTACGATTTTGTCGTCAGCCAGCACGCAAATTTGTACGTGATAAATGATACGATGCTTCTTGAATATGCTAAAAGGTAATTTGTTAAGTGAAATGTGCGATTTTCTACTTTTACTATCTGTATTTCGATTTGTGACATTCAAATTAACATATCTAGTCACCAATCACCATCCCATAACATTAAAATATTCTTTGTAAACATTCCATTACGAGTTTCATATCCACATTTTAATGTTTGCGAGAATGTAGTAAATTAAAATTAGCTTTATGTCAAAACTCAATTATTGAAATAATATCATATTGAAAGCTCATCCTATCATTGATTGGATTAAGTTGTTGTTTTTTTGTTGTTGCCATAATTGTTTATGTCAATTCAATTTCGTTTTTGGTTAAAATAAATAATAAATAAATATATACATAATGTATTGAAAATTATTAATAAATGTATTGTATAAATATTTTCGGTAATGAAATTGATAAACCAAATATTTCAATTTAAAAGTACAATAATTTTAAAATGAAAATTTTCTGCAACAAAATTGTAATTTAAAAAAAAAAATTGTAAAATGTTTAAAAGTGTACTAAAACGGTTTTGTTACTTTCTCAGGTGTCAGTTTTAAGATATCGTGCCTGAATGACTGTATTTTTGTGTATACAACTCGAGTTTCTGCCTTTAATATGGTCATTTATTTATTGCAATTTATTCAACCTAAACGAAAAATTTAGATGAAAACCGTTGAACCCATTCACTAACTGCGTCGACCTTTTATCGAAACTCCAAAGTAATAAAAACGAGGGTGCTTATTCGTTTAGTTTACGAATAAGTTATAAACCTTTACCGAATAAATTCAAGGAACAAGCAAAAAACTGCGTTATCTAAAGTTTGTACATAATTTCTACTTTAAAAAGCTTTTAGTTAATATGTGGGGAGGAGATTTTATTAATAATGATTTTTTGAAATGAATTTTAAAATTAAAATAGTTTAACCTTAGCTTCTGATAAATAATTTTGTTTTAAGGTGCTACCAGTTTAATAAAGCTTTTTGCGGTTTAAAATTTTCTAAGGAATGTTTTTGATGTAATTTAATTGCATGAAAATTTATTTTGTGGTTTTGGTGCTAATATAGTTATTTCTTTATCGCATCGATTTTTTCTTGAATTTATTCTATTTATATATTACATAAAGGGACTTAATAAAAAATTTAAGACCTAAACTCATCAAATTGAAATGCTAACGTGGACAAAAGCGGAACTGAAAAGCTCGCATTCAAGTCGAGTTTATAATCCAGCCTTCATTTACACCTGCGATTTATTTGTGCATATGACAGCTTTTGTCTTATATAACATAATATATTTATATTCTGTTATCCAGCGGCAGACCCTCCTTTTTATAACATAAAAAATATATTTAAAAAACATTTTATTCGCTTATATAAAAGTTGAGTTGACACACACACACACACACACACACACACACGTATCACATTCAAATGTGGATGGCGCAATACGAATGGATTGTGACATGTGAATTAAAACATTATAATTGAGTTTGGAATCAGGTGAAACATGCCAGATACAACAACAAAAAAAGTTTTAAAAAGTCAAATTTTATCCGCCTGCCGAGGATACGCGTCCACACTGTTGGCAACAGCTCAACGAATTAAACATGTGTGTGTGTGTGTGTAAGTGTGTGTGTGTGGGTAAAAGTAAAACTTGTATGAGCATTGTGCATGTGCAAAAGTTGCACTTTTCGCGTTTAAACTTGCTGCAAAATGGTGTGCGTACCAGCGGGAATGCACACAGCATATTTAATGCTCTTTGCATGTGATTTATGTCACTTTATTTTGTGTGTTATTAAACTCCTAACGCGTTTTTAATTTAATTCGCGCTTT
This sequence comes from Sylvicola fuscatus, assembly GCA_026546915.1. Lineage (NCBI taxonomy): Eukaryota > Metazoa > Arthropoda > Insecta > Diptera > Anisopodidae > Sylvicola > Sylvicola fuscatus. Next base: position 7,888 of record JANSTS010006648.1, read on the forward strand.
TATGGTGCAAGCTGTGCACATTTAATGTGCCATCTTCCGCTAGCGCGCAAGGTGCGATATTGATGCAGTCATCTCAGCGCTAGCTCAAGAGTTTCATATCCAGTTTCTGAGATGTCACTTGCATTGCGAACTTTCTTAATTAAATGGCGTTTCGAGAGGAGGGATACCTGAAGTGAATATGCGCCGAGTTTAATGCGTTCAATCTTAATAAGGAAACAAAAGCACGGCTCAGCGGCTGGATAAAGTGGATGTATCGTATCCGTATGGCTTGTTCATTGAATTGCTTTAGCGATTGTGTATTAAGATTAACGTGAATAACCCTATCAGTAATTCATTACACGGATTTTCGGTGCAGAGCAATCTGGAGCCGCTGAAGATGTTCAGTTTGCACAAACAATTTCTTGTTACTTAATTATTTACATAAGTTGTTTTGTATTGTATATTGAACGTGAGTACGTTTCGGATTATTCATAGGACTTGAAAAATTTGTTCTTAAAGATATTGAGTTACAAAAAAATCAATATTTAAATTCTTTACAACGAATCCATATTACGTAAATATACTTTACAAGCCATTAGATGTTCACATAAAACAGCATAAAAGAAAGTAAAATCAATTTTTAAAGATGGAAATAATGTTAAGTATTTAAGGAAAATTACAAACTTTTCACACTGTTCCCAAGAAGCTGTAGCTGAAATTCAACAACGAAAATTCTTTAAGAAACAATTACTGTTTAACAGATTTGTAGGTATTTATATCTTAAAGAATTTAATCCGCTTCTTTCAGCAATTACAATAAAAAAACGAGAAAATCTTTAGTTAAAGACAAGAAGAATGCTGAAGATTTTTCTTAATATTTTCTTCACTAGACTGAATAAAAGTTTTAGTGTTAAGTCATATATAAGTTAAAACTCTAACTCCTATGGTGGGCAATAAAAAGAAAATTTCAGCTGAAAACTTTAACATGCATGTGAGTGCATAACGATTTTTCTACACTTGTCCGATTCTGCAGAAGTTTTGCGCCATGACGTGAAATGCCTTAATTTCTATTCAGCACTGAAGACATTTCTGCATGCACATCTAACTGAATTGAGTCACATTTAACGACCAGTACAAAACTTATTTAAATCTAGTTAGCTGAGCTGTGCAAAGGACTAAGCGCCCAACGATGGAATGATCATTTAAAGCGCGTCTTCCAAAAGTTTGTGTGTTGCCAATTGCCATTATGTGTATGGGGGGCGGTGGGGACTGAACGGTGTGGCGTGCGGCCCCACAGTAATTTGCTTCAATGATCCTTCGTCAAACTTTTGCAATGGGTGCGACCGTTATGAGTAATTGTCTGGTAATTTTTTTGTAACAACTTTTTTCTGGTCAAACACAAATGCGAAATTGCTGTACACAGAAAATGTTTTATGAAACGAAAAGACTGTTTGATTTTTGATTGAGCCATCTTCTTTAAAATTGAATTGAATTCTGTTGTTAAAGCTCATTGAAACACTTTCACTTTGATAGATTCTATTCTTCTGTTTGAAACTTAAATTATAAATGTGATCACCAGCGCTTTACAGAACTTTCAAACTTTTACTTTTTGTTTTAATGTTGTCTCCAACTTGTTGCATGTTGTTGTTCAAACGAATATACATTATTATAGTTCAAAATTTATTTAAAATAATAAAAAAAAGCTGTTAAAAAGCTCAACAGTATTGATAGAAATTATTTGATCAATTTTGTGGTAAAAGCTAAATAAAATTGGCTATATCAAAAAGTTTAGGGAGAATATATCAAAAGTTGCGGAAGCAAACATCAAAATCTGCAAAACCCATCCAAAACTTATTCCGTCTGCGTATTTTGCTGGCAATTAACCACCAAGCCACATGTTTCGCGTTTCCCTCGTTAAAATAATACACAGCCAAAAATCATAAGCAAATAATTTAAACATTTAACTGATCTAACTTCCAAGTCATATTATCACAATTAAAAGTTTATAAACTGAATCAAGCGCGCTCCGGCGCTGGCATATAGCGACTTATCCTTACAAGGAGTGAGCGATTCGAATGCGACGTTGGGAATATTGCGAAGCCTTAAATTGCATTAAAGCTCGAATGGTTGCGCGAACAAAGTTATGCGAACATTCTCAAGCCATTCCAGCGATACACATCGCGTCCTTATGTGCAACATTCGAATCGCATCGAGCTCGCATTTCGGGCGTATAAACAAAGACATTCCCAAGAAAATAACACAATGAGACGATTCTAACTGTGTGTACTTATAATTAAGCAATGCCGCTTGTCTGATGTTATTTCAGGTTTAATTCTTTTGAGGTGAACACACTTTAACGGTTTCTTTCTATATAAGATGATACGACCCAATTGCCTGAAACACCTTGCGCCAGCGACTAGACCGCCTCTTAATCGCCACATTAAAGATGTTTAACTAGTCTAATTATTTCTGTGAATAGCCATGTCGGTGGTTATGATGAGGACGAAAATCGTTGGATCTATTAAGCTGATGAGGCCGTTGTCGTTGAGATAATTGTTTTGTGGTTTTTTCATCTCCCAACCGTTTGTGGCAATTATGTGAATTATTTATATTTTCACAGCCGGCACAGCGCTAATATTTCTGAATGTTCCGTTGGATTAGGGCATTAAAGTGTCTTGTAGCATGTTCTTTAACTTTGTGCGGTAAACTTATAACTCAATTATACGAAGCTTTTATTTATAATGCAGCAGAAAGGGCCGGCTGTCATTTGGAGACGATATTCTTGGTATATTAAGGTTACGAACATTTAGCACAATTTCGGTCTCAACTGAAGTATACCTCTTTATGATGGTCAGTAAATAAAATCTAAGATGATTGCAGAGACTGAGTCAGTGCTTTGTTTGGATATATGAAAAAGCTTTTAGTTCAAAAAAAAAAAATCGTAACAGAATCCTTAATTATAATTGATTGTTTACTATTATCCAAACTTCAGTATTTCTATCAATGAGTCAATGTATTGATTAAAAGGCGTCTGTCTCAACAATCTGATCAAAGTTTATCATCATTAGGCCAGCAAATGAACTGTATCCCTTAAACATCATTGAAACCATTTTTTTCTTTCAACAAAGGAAGAAATGTAATTCAAGATGAATCCACCTACATTTTCACAATGTTATCCGCAATTTTTCTTACTTGGAATTGGGTACCATTCCATATCATTTAGTTCACCATTCTAAAATAGCGACTTCCTGACTTGCACCCTCTCAATTTCTTTACAATGGGCTGTAAATATCTTTATGGCAATCTTAACTACAAATGTTTATCGTAATGTTTCTATAAATTCATGTAATTCAGCGGCAAATAACTTACCCAATGAGTGAGAGCATATATGTTTGCTTAACATATTTATGTTTTAGTATTCCTATGTAATTGAATGCAAACTATGCGAAGCACTCTAATCAGTTCCACTGGAGATATTATAATATTCAAATATTTGCTCTACATAGTAAGACATTGTGTCTGCACAAGTGCTTGTTCTTATGCTACTTCAATTTCAGGGTTGATTCACTTAAACTCTAATATCAAATGGCTACAATTAAAGCTAACTTAATTTAACTTATATAATTACTTTTAAACAAAAAAAACAAATTATTCATAGACTAAGTGTTAAATAAATAAATTCATTATTAAGAAATATAACAGCAAGTAAAATATAAAACTATTCTGTTGATTATTCTTTAAGGATCATGAAGAGAACTAACTTCCATGTTTCTCTCCTTCTCTCTGATATAATGAAGATAATAATACATTACCATATAAATGTCTTTCTACAAAATCCAGACAATAATGACATAAATTAGAGTGAATATAACAATTATGATATAAACAGAAATCTTGCCCTCCAAGTGCCGAATCGAAATCAAATTAAAATCCATTGATTTAGTCGATAAAACTAATTATCCATCTTATCGCCATTGAACGGAAATGCGTTTGCGAATGTTCAAAAACGCCCCAAGTCAACATGGAAACTTAATTTGCGAGGAAGATGAATACACCAGCCACTTAATTGCCAACCAATTGAATCCATTTGGTTTCGCTATATAATTAGATTGTTCGAATTTAAGATTATTCCCTGCTAATGTCTGTTTGGAATCCTCGGCCTAATTCCCTCAAGTAATAAATTGACAGCAAGCACAATGAATGGTGAAATGTTCATCTGTGATTCAACTAAAATATGGAAAGGACTCGCTGTCGTGGTGTGTGTGTGTGTGTGTGTGTGTCTGTGCGTTTCTTTTAGCCTTGTGCGGCATTCCATAATGG
>JANSTS010006651.1:0-11213 GCA_026546915.1 Sylvicola fuscatus
GTCCAAAATGTTGGATAACAAGAGTACATATACTTCCCAAGATCGTTTTTTTGAAGAAAAAAATGTTCGATCTTTGTGGGACGTATATAACTAAAAACACATTCTATACGAGCAGATGGCAGTGCGTCTCGGCGTGTGAGGCTATGTCGCATGAAATGGCACAATTCACGGCACAATGTTAAAGACATTCATGCGAAAATTCCTATCATGAAAATGTACATATTTTACATGCACGCTGCTTGATTATGTTGGAATTACACGTTGAAAAAACGAACACCATAAAAGTTTTGATATTCTGCGATTTTATTTATTCATTATAAGATTATGGCTTAATATTTGGAAGCCTGCTTGACAATAAGCAATTTCATTGTCTGATAGACATAATGTGATGAAATTGATTGAATTCATTTTGTGTTTGTTTTATGTTTGTTAAATCTTGATCGTGTAAATCGTTTTGGTAACATATTTTATAAAAGTATTATACAAAAATTAAACATAGCTTATTGGTAATCTTTCCTTGGAAGTTATAGAGCCAACATTCCTAAATTAAATAACCATGATCTATTGAATTGGCTCTCGGTTCTTATTTCTGAATCAAATGCCAGTATAAGAGGAGCGCTTTCCATCTGTTTTATGTTCGCTTTTCGTCGAAAATTCATCGAAGTAAAAAAAATCAATTAAATTACAACTCCCAAAGGATGCCCTTAAGTTCACCGGGTCAAATGTTCGCTTCTAGAAATGTAATAAATCATTTCTGATAAAAAAAAAACTAAATGAACTTAACGAGTTTTTCAGAGAGCAGAATTGCTCATCCCTTGAGTATTTCATTCTGACAGATGCACACATTTTAGCTCAAGGGCCGCTTTAAGCCACACAACAAGTGGCAGACTTACAATGAAAAACATTTTAAAAAAGTTATCACCTTTAATTTTAGCCAACGCCCGCCGCGCCTCGCTGACGATAGTCAATTAATCAAAATACACACAAATGAATTGTAACAGCTACTTCACTCCTTCCCCACCTCACTTCTTTGTTCACTGAGTGAAACAATAAGGAGTTTCCGATTGTTTTTACTTCATCTTCCTGTTGTTGCGGAAACCACAGCTGATGATGATATGTCGTACTGTTGCACGAGTCTGTAATTGGGACAATAAACGCCCACCCAATATTTGTATTATTATTCAATGGATGCTAAAGGAAATGTTGTCAGGACATTGAAGACAAATAACTCAACAACATTTCATCTTATGGAAACGACTTGGAGTATTTTATTTATTTGTGCGTTTTAGTTATCCTCTCTGGTCATGTGGATGTGCTTCAAAGCTCGGGCACAAACAGACAATAGAAAAGTGACAAAATTCGTAAGACGCCTGACGTGAAACTATCCACACACAAACAGCGTGTGCCTATAAAAATCAAATCACCTGGAAACGCAGTTCGTGACACAGTTAAAGACTGTTTTAGTCGCGTGACTTTTGTTAATTCAAATTTACATGTAAGGGTTCGTGTTTTCTACGTGTATAGCCGCCCATTCTTAGAATGTGGCTTTTGCAATATGCATGTGCTAGGAAACTTTTTCATTGTGTCGGTTTTCAGTGATCTGCATACCGTTGAGGCAATCGACTATTTTGAATACAGCTTATTATAGTTAGAACACTCCACCTATAATGTTATGTATATGGTTTATCAGCATCTAATAATTTATTATGTTACTATGCAGATTATAATAGATAAAGTTTTTATGTCGACTAGAGCTTGCAATAATGACACAAATTATATTATTATAACTACACGCAATTTAATTACCAACAGTAAATAGTAGGATAATACTGGCAATGCATGCACATATGCTAATATTCGGTGGCATATACATTTGCATGCAAATAGGTTTCATTAAGCAATTTAACACACATGAAAAAGGTACTTGCTCAACTCGTTGTATTATTTGAGACTTTGTGTTTATGTTTAATGTGTTATTAATATTAGGTAATACATATATACGATTGCGAAATGTTATTTGTGACTCGATTTAGTTTTATGACAAATGAAGCATTTAATGTAAGTGGATTGCTAATGCTTTCGAATCTAATAAATGTTGGATTTGTATCACTTAAACTTAATGTTTGAAGTATGTAGCAAGCAGAAGGAAGGACGCAGAAAGTTTTTATATGCAATCTTAAAATGTGTCCATGAGATAAGAAAATTAAATTAATATTAAAATTTGCAAATGTTTTTCATTTTGTTCCCAATTTTTATCCACGCATGAAAAAAAAACACATACCAATTTTTCTCCCACACAATGATGGCAGTTTGTATACGAATTAAATAAGTTTCAAGATTTTATATGCTTCCATTTCGTTTGTTCATCTGTCTAAGTACCAGTAAGACTTTTCGTCGTTCAATTATCCGAAGTTGTCTTCTAGACTGTCTCTTGTTTAGTCAAGTGACCTAAATTTGGTTCAAAGCTTTCAGCCCTTAGGTTGCTTTTTTACGTACATATATTAGATTATGTAATGTATAATGGGTTTGTCGGAGAGAACGAAAATTTTATTACTTTTCTATCAGCGAGTTTGAGTATACTTCCTGACTCCTTACTAAGTAATGACAAAAAAAGAAGTTCACTTTTAACTTTGTTTGCTTTTAAATAAAAAATTGTGAAGAAGAATTTTCTGGAAAGAAAGATATATTAAATTTATTTTTGTCTTTCGTTTATCATTATTCACCACTAATTCATCTCTTTCCACTATTGAAAGCATTAAAACATTAAACCATTTACATTAAAGTTTAGTTTAATATGCGCGAATAAAAGGTATAGGAATTGACAGAATGGAATGGAAAATCAACAAATGGGTTCACAAAAGTACAAATCTGTAAATATTTACAATAGCCGTTTAAACAATAGAGGATATTCACACAATGGCGATTCCTTTTCATCGCCCACTGTTAACCTGCTGAAATATACTAACTATATATGACAATTGACAATGGAAGCATATTAAGTCGACTCGAAATGAGGAAATTCTAATTCCGTCAAGGTAGAATGTTTATCCGCCAAACCTGTCTCTCGACAGTCGTTGATGTTAATAAAACTTGTCGATCAAGATTATTTTTATGCCTGGCTATAAATTTAATTTCCTCAGCTTACATTTCACCGTCAACCGCACAACACAATCAGCGTACCGAGCGTTAATAGAGTGCCAGTTTGAGTTGAAGAAAGGGTTGACATCTTCCTAAAGAAGGCGAAAACGTTACAAATCGAGACAACCGCTGTCAATATAAAGCGTCATTTTCCAAAATACTTCTCCAACCATTTTTACGTGTTTTCCTATAGATGCAAACTGATACGAAGATCCTCAAATGTATGCACATACATTATTAGGTATTCGAGTATACCATATATGCGAGTGTTTGCCGGCTCTATTACACCAGTCAGTCATTCGGAATGGATTCTTTTACCATTTTGTGTGGAAGGGTTGGTGTGGGTATAGAATTTGCGAGAGTAGGTATTCCTATAATATTATTGGCATCTGAAGTACGCCTATAACTCGACTTTTGTCGGTATACACGACTAAAGTAAGTGAATAATGTTGTTTAGTTCATGTGTGCGAAGGGTAGCATATAGTCTCAAACCCTTAATGTTGAGATCAGCACTTTTATTACTGCGTGGTGCGAATTTATCGCAGTAATTTTTTTTGCGCTCAGCCGCTGTCGAAGCGTCAGCAATCGTATCTATTCAACTAGCTTGCCACTATAATGAGATGGCTGGATAGTTAGATTTGGTCGGGTGTGTTGATATTCGCTGGGGAAACATTCTCATAGTCATCCGTCATTTCTGTCGCTTCACCCCCACACTGAGGTCATTTATTTTCCATTTGCTGTGGCATTCTGTTGGCCGTTTAGCAATTCATTGTGATAATGTACAGCAGTTGGCGGGTTAAAAGGGAAATGAGGAAAGCAATATTTCGTCTTTAATTAAGCGATAAATAACATTAAATTTGAATGATTACAGAAACAATGATTTGTAAGTTAACGTTGGGGGTTATTAAATGAGACATTCTCGTTTTTATTAATTTTCGGAATTTTTCGGAAAACATTTAGTGTAATTTCATATATACAAAACATTAAAGTAATATATTAAGTTAGCAGAGAAATTTAACCCGCATCAACGTTGAATGTAAATTCCCTGTCATATAGATTTTTCAGATCAGATGCGGTAGAATCAAGAGCTTAAAGCTCATCGAAACAGCATCGTAAACACATTGTTGAGATGTAAAATATAGCTGGGTGTTGCTGGATTTCAATTTGGCCCGACCGCAACATGCGATCCATGCTGAAACTGATATAATGTTGCAATTTTACCAGTGGCGGCAGCTGATGTCAATGCTACTTCGTGTGGGGGATGATTTCACTTTTGGGTTAAAGAATATTAAAGTACATTTTACAATTGAACCAGTCGTGAATATTAACAAAACATATTCGAATAATGAAAAATTGAAAATACTGTGTAATAAATCACGAGGGTTATTGGGTGGAAATTCATATATATTTGCACAATTATTGAAGCTTTTTTACTTGTTGCATCATTTTACCCGCCCCACCCAACTCATGTTCATGATTCAACCCGATTCATTGCTTCCGTTTTTTACTTATATGTGTGTGTGTGTGAGTGTGTATGTTTGTGTGTGTGTGTGTTTCAATTTCATTATCCTTCACAAGCATCGCTGCTTTGTAAGGAACCAGCATAAGGGTGGGGTTGGTTATAAAGAGAGTGATGTGTCTGTGAGTTTTGTATTGAGCTAGCCAATACTTGGGCGCATCGCTTTTGGTTTATGGCACTTGAGTGCCTATCAAACGAGATGAAATTGCTTTAAAATTGAGAAGTTAAGCTAATCGAAAAATTGTGAAGAATGTGCGGTTGGAATCCCCGCAAGGGCTTTATGTGCGCCGATTTGAGGCTTTTACGACCAAGTACAATGACTCATTACTGAGAGTTATTCTGTTACAGTTTTACAACCATGATAACTTTCTTATCTCAGTCATTTTAGCTCTCCTTATTATATGTAGATTTGATTAAAACCGCCATTCTAGTGAAAGAACCTTTTTTAAACTTTATAGCACAAATTTAATGTCTATATATGTCGATGATGGATTGAGCAAAGATTTAATCTCAAGTATATGCATTTTGCGACCCGGCCTGGTACGTTATCGAAATTAAATTTTGAGTGTACTCATCAAACCACTATACTGATTGAGTTTTTCGGGTAAAGTTTAACAAACACAGAAAGATTCTACCAAATGTATGGTGTTAATCTTGCGTCATCAACTAATATGGTGATTCTGATTCTGATTTAAGATACAAACCATTATTCATATACTAAATGCATTACAAACATATCTTTAGTATTGTTTGACACATAAAATTACAGGACAGTTTTAACAAAGCCCTTTAATAGCATCTATGCTTCCATCCCTTGATGTTTATGCGGCTAGTTCAAACACTTCGCAGCCCCTAGAAGACGTAGCGCTTGGAAATAAAGTTTCATATAAACAATAATGCATGCGCTTGGCATGACAGCATAAAAACCTTGCACAAAGAACACTTATAACTTAATAAATATTTCATGCACTGACGTGCTCGGTAATTTGCCAACAACAACGTACTTTTTGCACCCAAGTTTTCACATCAACAAGTGCCACACCATTGTGTGAGTTTGCTTATCTTCGTCGGGACATAAGCTTTAAAGAGATGGGTCAAATTGTTTTGAAATTATGCTAAGCAACTTATGTAGGTGCAAACGATGTTTGCGTACTTATGACGAAAATCCTAATACCTTCCGTAACGCTGTCTCGCACACATTTCGGCACACTTAAAATCTTAAATGAGAAATAACTTTGTCGGAATGCCTGGAATGCCACAAAGAGAATATAAGATTTTAATGCCTACACCCAGATTTTGGCAAAAGCAGTCAAAGTTTGGTTTTGGCTTGGATACAGGTAGAACTCTTCAAGTATCGTGGTCGTATATATAATATATTGAATTGAAATTGAAAATATAAATGTCATTAGATTAAAATGTCTCACATAAATATATGAAGCACATTTCAATTTGAACACTTGCCAGCGAGGATAACAAATTTGCTTGTAAGAATTTTTTTATTGTGGCTCCGTGCCAAAATAATGGCTTTTCTCTTACTTATATAAAACAATTTCACCCGTGTTTAATAATAAAACGTATTCATTCGTAATAAGATCCTTATTAGCTAAGAAAATTGACGAAATATGTTATAAAAAGTTTAGTAGGTAATTAAAAAATATGACACTTTCTTGGTCTAAGCAAATGCTGGAAGTTTTATAAATCCATAAACTTGTAGCAATCTTACCAACACGTAATTATATTTCACGATCCAACTTTCAACTCGTTCTCTTTACATAAAAAATAAGGTGGTACCTAAAGAACTATTTCTTATCCTATACTTTCTTGACAAAAAATCGTAAATATATGCACAAACGATTTTCGACACTTTTTGTTTTTATGTCATTATGTTGATATTGCCAAGTTTGAACATAATCTTCAATTCAATAGTGTTTTGTGTATGAAAAAATGTAATCTTTCGGGAGCCTATTAATAGATTAAATCGTTTATAAATTATTTTATGATCTTTGAGAAAATATGTTTGCGACTAATTAAGCAGTTTACGTCTTACCGACTTACGAGATGTAATTTGTTTCTTTTTCAACTAAAACTTTTCTTATGAGAAGTCGCACAACATAACCGAAAGTGCTTGAGCCATAAAAAAGCACCATAGAGGGCTAAGCAAACACATTATCTTGTAGAATATATCCAGCACGCAATATGTCAAACCGAATACACTCGCATATTATATGTAGCTATAAGAGATAAGTCGCAAAGTTAGTGTACACAAGTGTTATTATGTTATTTATACTCGCATAGTGACTTAATCTACAACATAAGTACGTCTAACTAGTGTAAGCCAATAAAAGACAGAATAATCCAGTTAAGCTCATATTACCCAATCAAGTAAAACGTAGCCTTCCTTAATACGCTCAGACTTGAATAATTGTTTATTTCTTAAACAATAGAATTCCTAATTAATAAAGATGTTAATCATATACAGTAGGTTTGTTTCTCCAATTCTACCACGAATTGGCACCCCAGCGATATACTCGTACATGTGCTTGTGCACGTCATACTTTCGCTTTCAATTAATTGTTTTTATTGAAATAGAACAAGGCGACGGCAATTTGTACGTCAGAAAATTAGAAACGCACCAACGAATTATGCATATATGCATGAACGAAAAGTGTGGCCGCATTTATTTTACGGCACTGCGCTGCGTCGCGACGCGCCGTACTTCGCCGCGCAAAGCCAACAACATAATGTATTCGTCACATAAATATTCACGACAACTGGCTAATTCCGTGTCACGGATAATTCCGCCATAGCTTCGAAAAGGATATAGCCGCGGCATGGCTTAAATTCAGCCCGCAGACGCTTTCCAATGCAAATAATGTTGTACAATATATGGAATTGAACGCGGCCGCACTCTTGAGGCGTGTAAGACAAATGTGTTTTTAAGTACTTGGCATTATGTGTGTTTATGGCACATAGCAATCTATCATTCTCTATTGTGTGCCTTTACTGTTTTCATACGCGACTCAAGTAAATATAAGCCAATTACTTGATTAAATATTCCGATATGAATATGCCAATTTGAATTTGATTTCATTTTTGCTCATCGCCACTCGCGAGTGTTTTATGTCCTTTCGGAATGAATTGTCTCATTCGGAAAGGCCATTTAGTTAATACAGCTATGCCGCCCCACAGTTCATCGGAGTTAACACTTTGCAAAACTAAAGTTGGACATGTATGTACCTATGTATATGTATGACGAAGGAAAAGTGCCGCACCTATTCCAGCAGTGTGTAATCTGATAGCAGGAAGTTGATAAAACGCGCATTGTGCTAAAAGGCAGAAACCTTTTGCACTAATTGAAGTGTCCACAGCGAATGGCGATAAATTGCCAAACACGATGTCACAGTAGAAGAATCTCAAGCAGAAGGAGAGTGAGATCGGTTGACGGCAGCTACACTTCTATATACTGACCGACACGACGCTATAATGAATTTTACTTCAACATTAACCTAAATGTGTACCTAATTAAGGATAACATGACCCTTGGGGCCGTCAGCCTGGCTCATGCTGGCTTGAATTGTTGTGCGCATTGCGCGTATCGAAATTAAACATAAAAATTTAATTTTGAAAAAGTCGTCACAACAGCGTTTTTCCTTCCGAAAATAGTTTCTATTTTACTCGCCGTCTGTCATATTAAAAACTTGCAGAAGCTGACAGCCCTAATGGAACACTCCCTTATAACATTTGAAATCCTTCATAAAAATATGAGCGTCTCGTCGCGTATAGTTGAGTCGCATAATGTGAAGTCAATTTATTTCCATTTGGCGTCAGTTTTTGCACCTAACGAAATGGCTCGTTTAAAATTCATAAGGTGCAAATTTCGTAATCTTGGCGTGTTCTTGTTACTATAATAATTGACTGGTTTACAGTTATTTCATTGTGCCCTCTGCCCTCTGTATGCTAAAACAACAGCTGAGCCGTATTGTTGCGCCGCGCCGTGTTAAATGTCCCTCCCCCCCCCCATCTAGCAAAACCACCCCGAAGCTATACAACATTATGGGAGCTTAATGTACGGGCGCAAGTACACCCACTTCCTGCATATAATGTGTATGTGCCGTGTGGTATTGCAAATGGACTTTGCTGTAAACATTCTGGCTCTGGGAGGTCGTCTTTAAATTTTATGCTGCTGGCTACACACTCACACACTCGCGCAAAGCCAACACAATGCCACTATGCATACATAATACGTCTGTGCAGTGTGCATGTATATTCTATTAATATGAATGCTGAATGAAGTGGAGGTGGTGAGCTGGGAGCTTTCGATTATTAAGCTTTCCTACAATTACATAGGAAAGGCACACACACACACATATTCGTATGTAGTACCGTTAAGTTGAACGTCATAAACGCGCTTTAAAATATTAACAGCCACTCGTGCACGCACATACGCAAATTGAACACATTATCATTGTTTATGTATGGCAATGGCCTTTACATATATTATCCCACACGGAGCATCCACATACGCATACATTTATAAGTAATAGGATACGCAATAAAGTTCACATGTGTGCAGTGTGACCAACTTGACCACCCCATAAAAAGAGTCTCACCCACGCGTATTCGTATAAATGTCTACTGGCTGTGAGTTGTGAGTTGTGAGTTGTGAGTTGTGACTGATGCGATGCATTATTAATCTATTGTTTTTGCTTTATTCTCTTGACAGGTGGACAATCAGATCTGAAGGTGGAGCTGGTGGTGAAGAAATACATTGACAAGGGTGGCAACGCCAAATTACACTGTCAACACAATGTGCCGCTGAAAAAGCTCTATAAGGTAAGTGTGTGGCCTCGTGTCGCCCTGTTTCACACATAAATGGGAGTGATGCGTGCTGTACCTTTACCAATTTCCCATGCATTATTTATGACTCATAAGTCATAACCTTATGAACAGTCTATCTCATGCATAATATGTGTGTACTTCGGAAAATAGGTCACCTGGCGGAAATCTGGCCAAAATAAGTTCTTTGAGTTCATCAATGGCCGGAATCCACCGTTTAGAAACTACACGATACCTGGATGCGAACTTGACGTAAGTTGAAACATTTTTTTTGTATTTAAATTGTCTTTAAAGTCCTCTAAAGTTATTTTTCAATTACGCTAATTTCTTTTTCTAGAAAACTTTAAAACATTGTAGAACATGGGGGATTTATCCAACGATTGACCATGAGAAAATTAATTATTTTTTTGGCGAGTTTTTTTTTTGCAACGAAACTCGACCAATTGCATGCAAATGAAAAAAAAAGAAGTTGTTTTGCTCTTGAGAGCAATTAAAAAAAAAACAAAAAATTAATAATGCTTTATGGAATATGCGTCCCTACTAAAATTTAGTAACATTTGGTCAAGTTGTGGCAGAAGCTAACATTCTGCGCAGACTACATTACAAGCATATTGTTCTAAAATATGAGCTCTGTTTGTATTATCCTCCATTTCAACATACTTTACGATGCGATTTTCCATTCACAAGTATGTTGCTTTGAATCTCGGCTCTATAGATTTTTGAAATGCCTTTGCATAACCAATTTAAAACGCATAGCCCATGAGCCATAGGGATATGTCCGCCAAACATTTCCGATATATCCGGGCCTATTATGAGGAAGCAATTAACTGCATCACGGTGTGCATATGAGTTGATTCGGCGCGGAGTGCAGTGCAGCGTTTACGGCTCTGAATAAGGGTAACCCGGCATATTTATAAAACTTGAACAAAAGTCAATTATGATTTGCCTTCAACACGCAACCCCACACAAACGATGGCGTGCTTTGGGGCTGTTTTTATTAGAGCTTTCTGTGTGTATGTACATTGTACATTGTACAAGCTGGGTAGGTTTGTTCTGTACATTATCTGTTGCCATTGTTGGAAATTGCGGCGATGACTAAAACTGGCTACATTAATTCACGGACAGCCAGGTGCAAGCTGTGTAATTTGAGGAAATAGTTTATTAGCTACAGACCAAGTTTGTTTTATTTTCGACCGTTTTCCTTAAATAGAAGTTTCTGTTTAATTTAGGATACCAAAAATATTACTAAACTTAATAATCTCAATGTGTGACGGTAAATAAACTAATGCGGATATGTTAATTCATAATCCCATACATTTAAATACACAGTCATTCAAATTTAAGTTTTTTTGAGGTATTTTGTTCTGATAACCTATTTAAACTTGGACTCTAATCCGTTGTAAGTTTTGTGACTTACTTTTTGTCTTGAATATAACGGTTGCATAGATTTCAGTCAAATTTTCAGGTAAACTGTAGAGAAGTGTTTCTGTAAAGGTTCGTTCCACAACAAACAAATATTAAAAATAAAATTGTATTATAATAATAATAGTAAATATACAGAGCAAATTTAAAACCGTCTCAAGGCCGTATGACACCGAACATGGAAAACTAAAAGAATCCTAAAACGCAAAAAACGCATTTTTGAACGCAATTATCATTCTGAAATTTGACAAAACCGAAACATGCCAACCAGGTTCTGGATTATTGAACGTCTTAGCAT
>JANSTS010006655.1:0-18464 GCA_026546915.1 Sylvicola fuscatus
TCCGTCTGCGGAAATCTGGAGGTAGTTTGGTTATTATGTCACAGCATTTTGTAGTCTTTTTTAATGAAAATGGTTTATAACATGGCATTTAGTTTTTGTTTAATTAAAAATTAAAAAAAAAAATTAAATCAGAGCATTTATGGTTTGCGCTTAATGTTGCTAAATTCTTCTCAATTTTTAAACAAATTTTAATATACCATATATTGTCAATTAATAATAAAAAATAAATTAAATAACTGACATTTATTATTATTGTAGAGCTTAAATTTAAAAAGAAAATTTGTACAATTCTGTATAATTTTTCAAAAAAATTGTAGTTCTCGATTCAAAAAAAAAACTTGACCTTTAAAAAACTAATAAATTTCTGTACAGAAATCTTTAAAACACAAAAATTAATTTTTTTAACCAAAAGAATCAACCATACTGTAAATAAAATTATTTAAAAAATAAAAGTCGCTAACGCTGAACTTAAATGTCATTTGACAAGCACCAAGAAATCTGGCAACAAGAATATTTATGCTGCCAAAAATAGTTCACTGCTGGCAAGTGTAGCGCTATTTCATAGAACACAATTTGCAGCACAATTGTCAGTCATTCGCTGACATCTAAATCAATATGGCGTCTCTGTGAGCTGCTGAAATTCGCCAGCGAGTGTTTATTTTCATTTTGTGTTGTGTAGAGAAACGAATAGACTCAGTTGTTTCCTTTTGGAAGGTGTCGGCTCACCAAAATCGTAAACACTTGCTAGTAATTCACAAAACAATGAATTGCCCAGTGTCCCAGTGTGGTGCCTGTGTCCATTTGTAATTGGCACCGTGTGCGTGTGCTGCGTTCAGGTGCTTGCAAGGTGCATCTGTGTATGTGTTGACTTGAAGAATTCGGCTGCCGATTTTGAATTTGGATTTTGTCAATTAGAAGTGATAGAGAAAATCGGAAGCTCATCAATACAGCAATTGGCCGGGTCAAGATCGCCGCCAAGCGCCTGTCGCAGTCAAATTGTGAGCATTTTGATGGGCGAAAAAATGCAAATGAGTTAGACATTCCTTAACACGTGACGTCACCATCTTGTACATATACATTCGCACATTTGCCACAGTCGCACACACATAAGGGCCACCGCACGCACACACGGACACACATTGGCGCAACAGTATCCTCCGATACTACACAGCTGATTGTCAAACACAGGAAGACGTCATCTTGAAGCATAGATTAGTGAGTGATTGCTGTAAATTTACCGCAATCGGACTCAGTTTCCGTTGTTTTCTGCCAATTGTGGTAATCCAAGCGGCCAGCGAAGCGACACTATGGAGTCCATGGAGTACGAATTGGCGCGCAATATGACGCTGTTGTTTTTCCTCGAACGTCTTCTGGACAAGGGTGAGCCACGCACTCTGCACGACCTTTCCTGTCAATTTGGCGCCAAGGGTTTCACACGAGAGATGCGGCAAATAGCTGGTGGCAGCCAATCAGGTGATGATCATCCGTTACCATTCTTTTATTAATTATGAATTGACTTGTAGTTAACCCACGAATGGTCAAAGTGTGTCTAATGCAACATAACAGTTATGCTACATAAGAAGCCGATGCTAATTGCATTAAGATACGTTGTTTATTTGATAAGCTAAATTGAGGTGAAGACATTTGCTGTGGTATCGATCGCAGGACGCATCGCAAATCCCTTATAATTACAAATAACCGAAGAACTTCGGCATGGCAATTGCCAAGACGTTACCACCAATGTGTGTAATTCGGTGTTTTTGGCGTTTGACACTACAGAGCGGCGATTAACCCAGTTAGGCGTCGCTGTCCCAAACAAAGTCGGCTGTCTTGTGCTGTATGCAATCCAGAAATAGCACGTGAGAAATTGCTATCACGTTTCCCTTTCTCTCGGCGTTTATGCGATGTTTAGACGTCGAGGTTTTGTGTGCAAAGGCATTTCGTTGTTTATTTTCATTCGCCATAGTGATTATCGATTGTGGACAGAAATGCCATGCAAGGAATCTATTTGAAAATTGACATTAAAGCGTTGCCGCGCGTTCTTTAAAACGAGTGACTTCTTGACAAAATGGTTTCACCCCAATTGCGATGTGTTTTTACTGGAATGGCATGACGGTGGCTTTCTGAATTGCCCAACTTTACCATGCTTAAATGATTTTTATTTTTTTCATTTTAATCAATAAATCAAATATTTGATATCAAACAGAAGTGAGCTGTAAAAATTCACTTCAAAAATATTTATCTTCGACCATTTCTTAATCTTGAAAGAAACTTGCTAATATGGGCAATCGTTCGCCAATCCGGTCATAGGACAACATTTCTTATTGAGTCATAGTTGCGCTCACGTTCTTATCAAATTCAAATATTTAAAAGCTCGTCCGCTGAAAATACTGATGAGATAATTCTATATTAAGCAACCGACTGCGGTTATGATTTGGATGAATGCCATTGTACTTTAAAATCTTCGCTTTTTTATTTTTATTTTTTACTTCAAATATAGTTTAGTTTTATTAATTGTTTTATAAACAATTAAATAAGTCCATTGCAATTGCAACGATTGGTTTTTTTTTTGTTTACTTGCTTTGAGTCTTACTTTCTGGATTCAGTCTCAATAGGAAATATTTTTAGCTTTATATGCGTAAGAAAGAGATATACAAAAATTTCCTCAAGAAATCTGACGCTTGATGTGTTTTAAAACAATATACCTTTGAGAATTAGGCTAAATAAATATTTACAAATATGAGAATAAATTCATTCGTACGTGAGGTTTTTCCGGTTCATGTTTTTTGGTGGTTCTTCAATATGTCAATGTCTTTTATTGACGTTAAAGATTTACTATACATAATATATCCAAAATGTTCTTCTCTCTTTTAAAAACTTTTTAGTTCTTTAAGTTTTTTTTGCGGTTTAATTGTTTCCTTGTTTTAAACATGTTAAAAAATAATACAGAATATAGAATAGAATATATACATACATATATATATATATATATATATAAACAAAATTTGTGAGTAATGGTGTTTTCTAGGTTGAAAATGTCGTAAGATATCATTTTTTGAACTCAAATATTGATTTAAAAAAAATATAAACAATATTTGTGCTTGTATGACGCAAACATATTCTGCAAAAATCAAATGTTTTATTAATAATTAATTAAACGTCAAATTTTTTTTAAAATTTTGCAAGTTATATCAGAAAACGAACCTATTTTGGCAAAAAAATATTTATAAAACAAATTTTTACTCCAAAAATGGTTGCTAAACCAAAATTTTCGCAACAAAGAAAATCACTCAAAAATACTTATTTTTTTAATACGAATATGCCATCAATATTTGCAAAATAAATAATATAATTTTTCCAAATCATGAACTGACGATTTCTGTACATTTAATGTCCTAAACCAACGTCTCACCACCCCAAGAATCGTGATTCAAAGCCTTGAATTTTGTGATTCTTTTACCGTTAAAAATGAGGTGAAAAGTCATGGCATTTCCAATTTCTGCTGACACACCTTCGATCCATAAATTATGCGTATAGCAGATAGAGTCACCACTTCACGCGCCTAAAGACTTTCATTTGTTGTGTACAAAATACCATCTCCTAACTCACCATAATCCATCCATTATTCCTTTTTCTTCTCTAAGCCCAAATCCTGTGGGTCGACGACATTCGACGCCATAAACCACCAAAAATTCGCTGTACTCCCACCAACACTGCGTAAATCACGTTTCTACCTCATAAACGGGAAGCCCAAACGAGCACCTAGTTACCGTCGATTTTCCGCCGACGATTTGCTTAAGCACCGAATAAGCTCCAGCCCAAGCCGCGTAATAATTAACCTAACATAAGTGCCGAGCATATGGTGCACATCAAACATTAATAACATTAGATACGTAACGGTCGCTTGACTTCAGGCGCCAGGAATGTGATAAACGCATTCGATACGCTATTACCAGTCGTTAATTAAAACATAATGTTGACAATGAAGCTACATGCAATTTAGACGCTCGCCAGTTTGCCAGATGGACGATTAAATAGCGGACGAGCCCTTTTATTGGAGTAGTTTTAAATGCAGTCACTGGAACAGCATGAAGATGTTCATCTAACTGCTGTAAGTTCCTCAAGTAAATTTGTCGGTGGATGTTCGAGCGGTGACAGTATTGGCATGGCCAAATTCGGGCGCAAGCCCGATTTTAGCCACCGTCATATTTGCATTTAAAAAAAAATGACGTCAAACAGGTGATCTAATTGAATAAAGAAATACTCACACAGTGTCGTCGGAAATTATCGTTGTTTTATTTTGACACTTTTTGTTTGATGTCTTTATTTGTTTTTACCTGCCGATGGCAGTTTCTCTTCATCCGTCATTTGATCTCGATTACATTACAGCGGCGATAAAGTGCCACTGGCCTAACTTTCTCTATGTGAATTTCCTGACGGTCATGTCTTGGAAGTAGCCGGGCGGTACTCATAATTGAATAAATGCGTTTTCAGTGCGCGACTGTATGCACCGCATATTTCTGTCCACCAATCTGAAGCCATAATTTGCATTTAGTCAATTCCCCCGTCGTTGTCATTATCGTTAAAATGTCTTCGATTTTGCAACGTCGCACGTAAAAGTGACGACAATTAGCACTCCTCAAGAATGTGTGCGATTGTTTCAATTCCTGCGGCCACGAGTGTTTGTAAAGACGAATGTAGGTGCTACAACACACATTTTATTTAATTTCACGTCTATATACTATTTATACCAAACACGCAACGTTTGCACGGCACACATACGCATGGATGTGGATTGTGGGCCTGCATTTATTAAATTCTCGCGTCTGAACTCACCTTGTAGTTTAGAAAATTTAACTAAAATTCTTTTTTGGCTCTACTTTAAATCTAATGAAACTCCTGTAATTTGTGTGTTTTGCGCTAAGCGAATTAGTTTTTAAGACTCTTCATTCATCCAACGAAAGAACAGCTATGCTTCTTATATACTTTCACCGATTGTAGTTGTTCACGTAATTGAATTGTGTTCCACTTAGATATTTATCGTCGATTTATGTTCTTGGAGTGCGCGGTAGTGCGTGTCAGCGCGATTGTTCGCGGTTTTTTAGATATCTTCTTCATTCCTAATCCGCAGCTTAATATTTCGAAAAGATAATTTTTTAAGTATACGACTGACTTAAATTTGACATTTTTGGATCATTAAATTTTTACTTATTCTGATTTCGTTGATTCAAAAAATAATAATTAATCGTTAAAAATATCGATAATTTTGTTTACCTTGGCTTTAAAATAAAAGAAAATATTTCCTCACATAACTTGATTGAAACAATTTTGGTTTGTTGTAAATTCAAATATTTTAAGTTCCTTTTTTTTATTTTTCCATCTCCTGATTCAATAAAAATGATTTAGAAAAAATCTCTGTAAACCGAAAATGTTTGTTTGTTGGTTTGTCCGTTCGCCCGTCGTATGCGGGTGGACTATTGGTAACAAAATTTTAGTTTGTGGTGTAAAATAAAAAATATTACATATCTAAAAATACATTTTCCCCCAAGTTATTGACGAAAAACTAGGTTTTAGAATTTTAACGAAAACAGCTCAAATTTTATTTTTATTAACTTTTTTTTTGAATAAAAATAACCCCAATATTCTACATAATTGCTGAACTAAAATATTTTTAAATTTATTTATTCATTATCTCCAAAACCCTTAAAGGCCTTAAAGACACCAACAACTTTGCTGAAAATGTCAAGGTCATACATATATTCCTTCAAGGTCAAAATCGAAATTTTGAGTGTATAACGTCTTTAAACTGATAAGCAAATAGCGCAAATCACACCTTTATATTCTCCCTGCCGAATGTTTTTTTCTTAACCATAAAACTTTTGAATTGGTATTCTTTTTTCCCAATAACAACTTTTTGCTGCTGCCTTAAAAATCTTGCATTAAACTTTTCCGGAACTTGAACGTTTCGTTAATCCTTAAGCTTCCATTTCCAATTATGAAAAGTTTTTTTTTTATCAAACTCACTCTGCTCTAGCCGTGGCAAATTTACACATTTGTATGTATGACCCATCTGTCCGTATAAATGCGACGATAAATAATTAGTTTTACGTGTGTTCAATGCCCCCACTCCTTCTCTAAGGATGGCCTCTTGGCATTCCCTTGTCGACTGATTAAATGATTGGATGCTAACACGCAATGTGATCAGGTAACGATGTCATCTTGTAGCGAATCGAAGTTATGTTTCGACGCAAAACGATACTCTATCCAGGAATGTACATTTCTTATCTTAAGACGTTACCATTTGAATGTTTGTTTACTGGCTTGCCGACAGTGGATTTAATTTATTTGACCTTTACGTATTTTTTTTCTTGTTATCACTTACTAAATGAAATGTTTTTCTATTGCAGGTTTGAAGAAGTTCCTTGCTCAGTATCCGTCGATATTCCTAATTGACGGAGACTACGTGAATGTCAACTCCTACCAGTCGGCAGCCCCAGAAGATACAGTATGCGGATCGGGCAAGCGTGACTACATTCAGGAAGCAAAGGACTACTTCAAAAATAAACTTCTTCAATATGGGATAGGAACTGAAGTGCCAATCAAGAGTCTTTTAGGCCATCGCAGCCAGGCGTCCCCGCAAGTGCGTCACATATCCGGTCAGCACATCAAAGAGTTCACCGACTTTCTCACCAAGCACACGGACACATTTCAAGTGACGGACGACTATGTGGTGCTGGTCGGTTGGGAAAACATGAAGGATGTGCCACTGTCGGAGCGACTGCATCTCCCGGCGCCTACCATCGACACCGAAGCGACACAACAGCTGCTCGACTTCTTTGCCCTTTGCATTGAGGTCAAAGGACCAATACTGGTGGATCAATTATTCCACATGGTCACATCGAAATTTCCACAAGACCATTGGTTCAAGATGTTCAAAACGCCAAGCGACTTGACGACATTCTTGCGCCTGTTCTCCGACTGTTTTCACATACAATCCAACCTAGTCACGCTGCTGCAAAAACCAAAACTCTCGGAACACCATATCCAGATGGCGCAAAATAAATCGCGCGATTGCCTCAGCACACCGATCACACGACATTCACCGACTCACCAGCCGACACCACGCAACACTATTCCAGTGGGCGACTTCAAATTGAACGAACCAGTCTCCAATCTGACGGACAACAACAACACAAGCAATCACAACAACGTCAAGAGTGAGCCGACGAGCGGATTTGACAGCTTCATCATTGACAACGACATTAAAATAGATAATTTGTGTCAAAGCAATTGCCCCAGCAGCCAGTCAATTGGACTGTTTTACAGTAGCTCATCACCGGGCGGCAGTCAGGGTCAAAGTCCGACGGCTGTGACACCGTCGAACACTCCCGCCCACTCTAGCGACAAGTCAATCAAAAATCAAACGCTGAAGCAGCGAATCAACAGCTTGGTTATAAAGACGTTGGCCGAGAACATGGAAAAGGAGAAACACTCGATGAACTCACTGCAACAGAATAACAATATGAATAATGGCAATCAGAACTCAGCCAACACTAGTCCAGTGCATAGTCACAACTATTTCATTGGCGACACTTGGAAGCTGCAAATCCTTAATCAGACACGAGTAATCGCTACCATTAAAGAGGGCTTATTTGTGACTGATGCAATTATGAAGTCGTCGCAATCTGACCAGGTTATCATCTCACTTGACTGTGAGGGAATCAATTTGGGCGTCAAAGGTCAACTGACTCTGATTCAAATTGGCACGACTCGTGGCGAGGCGTTCATCTTTGACATACTCGCTTGTCCTGATTTGGTGGTTGACGGCGGATTGAAGGCCTTGCTCGAGTCAGAGACTGTGATCAAAGTGATACACGATTGTCGCAATGATTCCGTTAATCTGTACAATCAGTATAATATCCTTTTGCGAAATGTTTTTGATACACAATCAGCGCACGCAGTTCTGCAGTTCCAGGAGAGCGGAAAACAAGTTTATAAAGTGAAAAATGTTTCTTTGAATACGCTTTGTGAATTGTACAATGCTCCCATCAATCCGATGAAGGATCAACTGAAGAATGTGTATCGAAGAGATCAGAAATATTGGGCTAGGCGGCCGTTGACAAGAGACATGCAGTTGTACGCGGCTGGTGATGTCCTGGTGCTAATCAATTCGCATTTATTCGGAAATATGGCAAAGTGGGTATTCATCGACGTTCGATGTTTTCAAAACTACTCATTTTTAAATAAGACATCTTAAATATGGACAAAATGCAGAATATTGTTTTCAAACTAAACTTATTATTTTTTTCAGCGCCATCAAACCAGAGATGCGACCCCTGTTTTCCGAATTGTGTACAGAACAGATTATGATGTTAGTTAGGCCAAACGAGGTGAAAATGAATAAGAAACAACGCAAGATTAGCACTGAGGTGTCTGATTTAAAAAGCAAACTGTCACAAACGAATAAAAATATAGTTCTTAGCAATAGGGAAATTCGTCTGCTCAGGTAGAACCTATTTACAAAATCTAGAGAATTTTTGTTTTTTACTAATTATATTTTCATTAAGGTACTTGGATCTGACCGAGGAAGAAAAAGAGAAACTGCGTGGTTCTTACAAAGTAGCAAAGAAATTGGAAAAACTTGAAAATCTAGGACAAGATCGGTAAATAATCATAAGGAACAGACGTTGTGCCATTAAGAAAATCACGATCTCAAATCATCAAGAAAATCATTAATAGAAATTCGAATTATGTTAAAAGTTTGTTAAAAATCTGGACTATGGTTACAAAGTGACTGAACAGAACAATCTGAATATTTCAAATTAAACAAAGCACCGACATTAATAAATCATTTTGCTTTAAGATTATTTAAGAAAATTAGTCTTTTCTAGTATTTTCTAAATAAATATAGTGGCTTAAAAAATATTTTAATAGAAAAATTCCAATTTTCCGCAGTGACAACAGTGACTCCGAGGACGAAAATGAAACCCAGGAGCCAGAATACGCCAGTCTAGACAGTGTGCCATCTGATAATTCACTGACTGGTGGCACCTTCTCGCCACGCAACTCAGAGCCGCCAAGTCTCACCGAATCCATGCAGCTGATGGACGAGATTCTGTCGAACAGCTCAATGGATCGCCTGGTGAAGATTGATAAATTGGAAGCGATTCTGTCGGCGGCAACGCTGTTGCCAAGTGATCAGGTAAACCACCCAAATATCCTACCCGCCTTGAAATGAAATCTAATCCAATAAAATTGCAGCAAATCGTGACTTCCAGTCATGTTACTGACCAGCTGATCGCATTGAACGCGCCGACAACTGAAAATGTTCAAATATTTAGGGAGCGTGATAATCGAAGGTAAACTTCTAAGCATTTACTATATACCAAGTGTATGGTTTTCATGAATCTTTTATTATCGGTACAGTCCTAAGAATTGTGGGTGCAACTGTCACAGCGGCAAAACAACTGTTGGCAGACAGCATTCAAACAACTTGGCCGTTGGTCAGAATAACAGCTCGAATCGTTCACCTAAAAAGGATGAAGGTTGTCAAACGCTGAGTACCGGCGACATAGTTATAACGAAAATATTCTTCAAAGAGGACCAGGAGAATGCTCCTGAGAAAGTACTTATTTCGTCTCCAAAACGGATTCGCAATAACTGAATAGGATATCGACTTGCTTTTCAATAGTTTGTTTCCTGATTGAAAGCCACCGTCACTTGGTCTGTATTTCATCGAAAAATATGAACCTTAAGTGGCGAATCTTATATTAATACTCCTTCAAAAGGTTTATAAATCTTTATTTTTGCGAATCAATTGTAATTAGCCATTACAGAGCGTTGTTTATATAGTTTCTTTTTTATATATTTTTTTTTAAATGAGAAGGAATATTTTTGTTTTTATATAACTTTATATTTAAAGACTTTATAGAATGGGCCAATGAGTCTTTAAGTCAAAGATTGGTGCTTCATTCGAATACACTAACAGTTAATTATGGTTTTAAAGTAGATTTTATAGTGTTGGCGTATTTTAAAAGCGCGTTATTGACTTATGAATCACAAAGGTTTTCAAAGACAGCAATGTTTTGCTGAATTCAAGTTTTCTTAAAAAGATTATTGCTTCTTAAATGATATTAAATTGTAAGTCACAAATCTATACAGTCGATTTTCAATATAAATTCCTCTAAAAAGAGATTAGATCAGAAAATGAGATAGAAAATGTACTCAGAAAAAATAACTGGCATCTAATAGCAATTAAATTTAAAAGTATATATTTGAGAAATTCTGTAACGCAAAAGATCGATTGCCTTATTATAAAAAAAACAATCATTGAATTTTTATCCACATATGATTTATAATTATTTTTAATCTAAAATTGTAACTTTATTGAAATATTGTAGAGAAACATTCTAATATTGTTTAAATCTTTTAAAATTCTATCGCTTTTGTCAATGAATTGAGCTATTGCACATTTTATTTGTCACTGCAAATATTTTATTGTTATTAAATTTTATATATCCATTTATCAAGAAAATACTATTTTTTATTTTTGTTTATCAAATTGATATTAATTATTTTAACAAACCCTCAGAAACGTGCAGCAAATAAATATATTTATAATGACCGATTTACGTTCAGAAGAGATGATGCAAGAACGTCTGTTAAAATATAGCCACGAATGGGCAACTACTTTAAATGAATTGTAAATTCATTTAATAAGATCACATTTATACAATTATCTAACAAAAAAAATTAAATTTATACCTCGGCGCTAATACTTTTAGGTGTGTGTATCATTTACATTTTTGTAGACATTTTTACACAATCAATAAATATTATTGGACCAATTATTTGTTTCAAAATATGAAAATACCTAAATTAAATAAATTATATTATTATAAATGAATTACTACAAACATATTAGGATACATAACACTTGATTAATGTCTTCCGTTTCCCATTTCATTAAATGAAACAACATAAAATATGTCACAGATTATACAGCCATATTTTCCTGAAAATTGATTTCTAGGTGCATAACTTTAAAATAAACATTTTGTGACTTAGTTTGCAATAATATATAAACAATAAGTACACGTATTAACAAATAAAATAGCAAATAATAAAGAAGAAACGAACTAATTATTATAAATCGAATCCATTTTACGAAAGTTCCATAAAGTTGTTTCACTTTAGTTAATTTATTATTGAATTGTATAGTGCCTTTCTTATTGTAATTAATTATATTGTGAAATATACATATTAACCTTTATTATAATAAAACAAATATATTCAATTAATACTTTAACAATGTTTACTAAACAGCATTTAATCAGAATGGATAAGTGAGAAAGCATTTGAATTATTGCAATTAACATTACATTTTATGCCACTCATTTGATTTTTTTTACAGCAAAAAAATTAAAAATTATAATTAAATGTGCAAAATTGGTTGGCTATTTGAAACAAACAGTTCTCCACAATTTCACTCAAATTTTACTCAAAATGTATACTCCTGTATTTATGCAATTTCGTTTACTTTTTTCACTTAATCTTTTATGAGTGATAATTTTAAATAAAAAACAAATCAATCATTTTGTAAATGTTGTATCTGAGCCTTATATATAATGAGTAACCACAAACTCTCATTTTTTAGTCATTTCAACAGCTTTTTGAAGACATTTTACACATTTGCAAACGCGTATCCATATAGTGGACAATGTAAAGCACCACTGTATTATATCCTAGTAAATAAAAAGCACTTGGTACTGAATCAAAATCAAAACTATACATGTACTTAAAATTAATATTATACTACAGTTTTTTTTTTCTAACTAAAAATTAACGTAGTTAAGTCGATTAATATAAAAAACTATTTGAAATTTTATTAACAAATGTAAAATTATCCTTCTATCCAATTACAGTTAATAAGTAAACGTTAAAATTGTACAATATATTATAGAAACAATCAAAGAAATACGACAGAACTTGATAAAAATTATTGGGTTCTGTGAAAAGATATCATTAATTTACAAATTAATCAGAAAATTGTCTTTTATAGTAAACATGCCCTAAGTGTTATATACATACTGAAAAACATAATACATTGCTCACAACAATAGAAATAGTATATTAATTAGATTAAAATAGACAAATCTTGTATACATATTTAGCCAAAAAGATTGTTCATGAAATGAGTTTCGACCAAATAAATAAAATATTATTTAAAAAATCAATCAATTTATGATAATTAAAATCACGATTTCTTATTAATTATTAAAACGACAATTGTGTTTAAGGGTGATGTAACATTAATAGAACGCTAATTTTCCATTCATTAAGGTCCAATACACACCTTTAATCGTAATTGAAGTAAACATAAATTGTGTTCCCATCTCACGACGCGTCTTGTCGTGACATTTTATGTTATTTAATTATAATTTATATTGATGGGCGATTAAAAAGCACATTCTAAGCATCTGCCACAACTGTTATTATTTTCCACTTACTTACTTTGTAACAGTAATGTGATGAAATTTTTTTTTCGAATTATCGTCATTTTCATTTTTTCCTATGATTAACTTAATTTATAATGTTCATGTTTGAAATTGAAGGGAAACTTCTGGCATTTGCCTTAATTTTGAATCTTTTTTTGGTTTATTTGGTTTTATTATAATTTTTATATATGAGGGAATTAATTTTTTTATTTTTTTTAGCATACCATTTCTTATTGAAGCGTTGTTTTCTTTTCTTTATATAAAACATTAAAACCTAAGAAATCAGGTCAACAACGAAAGAATAGAACAAAAGTGCATTTTACTGTTATTAAATTATAAAAGTTTACTAAATTCAGTTTTTTATTGATTATGTTTAAACATTTAATATTCCCATTCTATTTATTATTTCAAGAAAAATATTTAGAATTTATTCAAATTACCCTATTGTCATGACAAATGGCCCGCATTGTCTGAAATGTTCAGCAATATTTTTTTATTTAGAATGTTCTTTTTAAGACCCCCATTATTTCTTTCGTAAATTGATTGAAAGGAACACAAAAGTCGATCAGTAATAATCCATATAAAGACCAAACTAATAAAACCATCCACACACCGCCGCGACACATAAATTAATGTACGCTAAAGACGCCACACCATACAAGGAGGAAACAAACAGACTCACATGACGTACATGTTACACCCTCAACTTAAGTCATTTATACTGAATAGCTTTGATGCACTTACAAATATCCTCGGAGTGAAAAATGATCCCCCATTGAGTTTAGTCTATAAAAATAAATTAATTTAATAAAAATTCCCAACGTTAATAATCGACGATTAAGAGCTGCACCCATCTTTTCTTGATACCATTTCGGTATAAATTCTAACGTGCAAAAAAAATTGGAAAGGCTAAAGATTTTTTGGTGCGCAAAAAATTTGCCATTTGGTGTTATGCAACGCCGACCGAGAAATTTGAGAAAAGGTTATTGCCTTCTAATAAAGAAAAGCTAAATTTTGATTTTGAGTTTTTTGTATTTATTTTTTTCACATTAGAATCTTTCGAAAAAGGAAGTTATCTTAAAGAGGTAAGATCAGTTGATGTTGTATCTTCGCAATTTAAATTGGCTTAAGCCCATTTTTAATTAACAGCCATTGGAGTTGATTAAATTAAATTGAATCTGATCGCAAAATTATGCATAAAGATGTGGAAGGAGGACAGTTGATTAAGTATCGGAAACGAATTGGGCGGCAAAGACCATTCGCGACTTGCTGCTTTCACCAGTCACTTCTAGTTTAACTGACCTTTTTTATTCTCATCGCTTCTTCTTTATTATTATATAAAAATTTGTAAACAACAAACAGGCTACTTGGAAATTCCCAGTGCCTTGGTCCAGAAATTCCCGAATTGTGTCTGGCGCCGACTTAAGACGCGAATTCTCTTTTTGCTTTGACATTTTTCTGCCTGTTAGCATCTTATTTCTTTGCGTGCCTCGTTTTATTATTTTATTTTAATTTGCGTTTTTTTATGTGAATGTTGTTTTTTTGTATTGTAATTTGAATTATTAACAGTTCTTTAATTACGTTTGTATCATTTTTCAAAATGTTTCCACCGGAGATATGTCTATAATTGGCAGGCGCCACAAGGACGGGCAATTAACGGCGATGAATATTCTTGTATTTCTTAGGAATGATTGGAATAAAGTCATTACAGTAAATTCAAATATTAACAATGGACTTTTTCGAAGAATGAACAATGTCAATATTTATCACAAATTCTTTTGAATATTCCGATTCTAGAAACGATTGGATTTCTATAAAATATCTAGAAAGTCAGTAACTTTAAGATTTAAAATCAAATTACTGAATCCGATAGTCACTTAATAATTCACGTATAAAACACATCACAATCACTTTAATCACTGTAAGTTTTTTTATTTTATCAAGAGAAATATAAATATATTTAACCAATTTTTGAGTTAATTGTCGCAAAAAAAAATCATATCAACATTTTGCTTTTGAATATTCCGTTGGCAGGTTGATAATGCCAATAAGCGCCGTATTTGCTATTTGCCAAAATAATCTAAGATTTTGGCGCATCTTTATTAATGTTCTTGTTTTGTTGTCTACGCTGTCGCTGATAATTAATTACCATCCCAACGGTGTCGCCGGACGGACGCGACGCGCTGTTTGTGCAGATGTTCATCGTTCACCTGTGGTACGGCTACCGCAAATATCAAGCTCAACAAGCAGAGCTTTGAGATCACCAAAATTCCAATCGACTCTTGCGTATTGGAAAAAGCCAAAGATCGTTCTACAACACATATGATATGATGAGCAGAAAATATTTGTGTTGTGTTTTCAGGTTCTTTGTTTACACATTGATATGTGTAGCGTAAAAAGGTAACGAAGAAAAAGAACATCTTTAGTTGCTGTTTTTTTTTTTGTTGGCTGCAAAAAATCCGATTTGATTAGCACAGTCGCGCGTCTGGCGCCCAAACCCGGATTATCTGGCAATTTGTGGTATTTACGTGCGTAGGCATTTCCCAACCTCTCGTTTTCTTTCGCTATCGTCGGCATCTTATATTTAGATGTAGTGGCTCTTGACCAGAATCTTCTTCGGCCGACCATGTGGTCACCTAGCGAAATTCTATATTGAGTTTGGCCATATATCGATTTATCTTTCTTTGGTGTCCATATGGAATTTGGATATGTCTAGGTTAGAAAATTAATAAAAATTCAAATCAGTTTATTTGTGAACTCTTTTTGCTGATGGATAGTATAAAGTTTGGTTTCAAAGTCTAATGATTGCTTCGCGTCGTCTGTTGATTGTCATTTTGGTATACGATAGTTTGAGTAATTTGCATAATTTGATGCGCGATATCTTGGTTTAGTTCAGGAAGTCTATGGGTTTGAGTGTCGCCAGTCGACAAGACGATATTATAATTATTTCATGGAATATTCATATAAGCTAAGATATTTTAATTTGAACATTGTCAAATGCTTTGAGACGGTTTAACATTTACTATTAGAAAAAAAATGTAAAAATATGCAAGTCTGAAAAAATTGATAAAAAAATATTTGGTTAGATTTGGACGATGCTAATTTGATTTAAGTAAACTTCCATGTCAAGTCATTTAGAATTAAATGATGGATGCACATCGATAAATCGCCGTCTTCAATTTACATTCTTAAGTGGATTACTAAGTTCCAATAATCATGGACAGTTAAACATGAACAAATGATTTTCCTTCAATGTGTAAATACGACGCGGCGGCGCGGCGCGGTGCAAATAGACACAAAAGCCGGCTTTCCTTGAGATTCTCGCTGAAATAATGTGATTTAAGTCACGGATACTGATGAGTCTTTTTTTCTAAGAGAAGGAATTCGCGAAGATGCCTCTTTTAAATACAGTAACATGGTAATTTGAATTAATTACATTTAATAAACGAGACATGAGACTTTGTATAACATTAAATGATAAATCGCTGATATTGCCGTAATATCAGAAGCCAAAATATCATAAACAAAGAACCCGCTTGTGATTTCTGAAATCCTTAAATTACGCAATAGCAATAAAGCACAAACAAATTCTATATTTCATTCCAACACTTTGATCTTTGTATACTATTTCATCCGCCTTTTCGTTTGTTTAGTTTACTTTTCACGTTCTCAAAAAGTTCCACTCGCGATGTAATCTCTCTTAGCACCGGCAATACAAATTCAACATATAATTTATTTTGTTCGATTTTTCATTTTCACATATGCCCCGACAAATCTCCACACAGCCTCAGAATGTCCACATGTAGTAAATGATGTTTCGTTTTAATCGGCGTGGCGGCGGCTTGTGTATTCATTTTATGACCCTGTGAGGTCATAATATGGCGACGGCAGACGATATTAAAATGACGGCTAAGGTCGCCAAGGACGTTTGACCAAAAGATTAACACCAATATAACTGGCCGGTGTTTGTTTATTCCATTTTCAGCATTCCATACAGATTAATGTGGGGCTTCAAATTGTTTATGCAAACGTTTTTGGGCTTGATTTTTAATCCGCGTGCTATCAGCTTCTTTTCGGGCGTCTTGGTTATCTGGTAAGGTGTCCATTTCTCTTCATACGTTATTACGTCTGGAAGATAATATTTTTTCAATGGTATTTATTGTTTAATGTAAATTTTTTTTAATTGTGTTTCGAATTGAGTGATAAATTGAGTGATTTTGAACATTTTCATCAAGTCGGTAAATTTCAATCAAAACTTTTACGACTTGTAAAATTTACTTTTACTCATGACAGTAAAGCGTCTAAATTTATGATTAAACATTGGCAACGTAGTAATCGACGAAACGTTCCTACCTATCTGCATTTCATGCGAGTGTAGGTCATGAATACTAAAACAGGCGGCTAAGTACTCGCCTTCAACTTCGTGTGTTGCATTTAGCATGAGTCACATATATGCAGCGATACAAACACAGTTTATCGTTTATAACCAAAATTATAATGAAGATGCATGAAATATGAGCATAAAAATTGAAAAAGTTGTTGCTTTCATTTGCTAGTTAAAAGGAGGTTCGGCAATGACCATGATGTAATTTATATACATTTAACAAAATATTAATAATTGAGATGTTGAAAGGTAAACTATACGTTCGTCACTTGAGTCTTTTGTGTTAATGTTAAGTAAGAGCCCGATTGATGAACAATTTGCATTATTTTTATTAAAATGAAATGGCAAAACAGTTTTACTGAGAATCTTGAAATGCATTGGCGCCGAATTTTTCATTAATGCAGTAAGTTAAATCAGTCCTTTCAATCATTTACCAACAATAAAATTATCATATAAAGTGTTGGATTATCACTTTCGGGATACTTGATCGGACTCGGCGTAAACACGCGGTCATGTTTTGGCGTGGCGCCAAGTTCAACGATCGTCACATGAATTGGCATTTAATTTTTATGGCGACCAGTGACCACATACAAACTTGACTGGATACCACAAATTGCTGGTACGGTTTATGTGTCTGACTTGCGATGTTGTTGATCTTTTTTTTTTTTTTGAGACGATTTTCTGATAATTGGAGGCCTGATATGTCGAGTATTCTCATACGTCAAAACTCAAAATACATACTGAATAATTAATGATAAGGCTAACGACCGCTTGTATCAGAATTGTGATTGAAATTTAATACAAATGATTGGAGTGAATGTCATTGATTCGACACAGATTTTTGCTGCTTGATAAATGACCACAAGCATTCTTTCTTGTAAGCAAATTATTCATATTGATCGTTTAAAAATGAATACACAATTTTATCTAACAATTAAAATCAAAATTAATTTATATTTATAATTATTGTTCAATTATTGGTGATTGTACTTTTTAGAAATTAGCTACTCATGCATTTCTTGATAATACGAGTACAATGACCTTTTTTATAAAAAATTCACAAAAGGCACAAACAAATAATCTTCCAATTTGAAATGCTTAAAATTTCGATTTCCTTATCTTTTATGATATGTTTACTTATTTCATATTATATTATACATGGAAATCTGATTTTTAGCTAGAATAATTTTTTTGGTTGGGTTCAACCACGCACTAAAAAAATAAATTAAACAAATTTCTAAATTACGTTCTTCAGTAACTTTGATAAAATCCAATATCTATTTATATCTTAAAATATAATCTATTTTTTGATATTTAAAGAAATACCCTAAAAAAATACATATTCAATCTTAAAAAATACAACTAAATTCGAAACCGTTTAAATGATAAGAAAACTGATACGTATTTTTCTAATCTATTGATACATTCTTTAAACAATTAAACATACGCATTACGCAATATATGACATACGACATACCTCAACTTTACTGATTACAATAATAAAAACGTTTCAATTAGAAGACAGTACGGATAGGAGGCTGGCTGCTCTGCGATTTTTTTGTAAGTTCTTATGTACAAGTCCT
>JANSTS010006656.1:14680-28388 GCA_026546915.1 Sylvicola fuscatus
GCCATCGAAAATAAAGTTTACCGCACGCATTTAGCTGTGTGTGTGTGTGTGTGTGCATGTGTTTACATGTGAAGTCTCACAATGCACACACCATCCGACTCCCAACTCCGTTCTTTGTGTAGGTCCATCTGAAGATGTCGTTTAGCTGATCCTACTTCTGGAATATGTTGTCATCCTCCCGCCATGCTATTGCCAAGGATTCACCTTTTTAGTTTTTGTTATCATTTGTGTGTGCGACGCTTTCTTATGCGGAAAGTATGTTTACTGATGTTGTTAGTGCGAGAGCTTAAATCGATTGGAGTCATGACCATAAATGAAAATGGAAGGGCATCCCTTTTGATGCGCAAGCTATGTGTAACATCCTCAATGATATTATGCTCTAATAGGGTAGTTTTAGCTTGTATAGCTTAACCTAAAGGTAACGTTTTTGTGTAGTCATACCTTTGTCGCCGTGATTGAATTATTTGCCGTTATTGGGGTTCAAGATGGGTGCGGGTGTGTGTACCTACTTAGTTGATGGGTTCTAAATTTTCACTGCTCGTCTTTTTCGCAAAAAAAAGTAGATGACTTTGTCATTATAAGGGACCCGAGATCAATTACTAAATTGCTTATCTTTCTTTAACAAGAAGGTAAGGTTTGTATATTGACAGATAACATTGTTTTTTTTTTGTTTTGATATTTTATGGTAGATGACGAAGATTTAGTCATTGTTTAATAATTTATAGTGCAGTGAATATTAGTAAGAAGATTAAGATTTCTTACAATTCGCTAAATCATCTCATGGTCTCAAATTTATCTATTGGCTCAATCTTCTATTTTGGAATAATTAACTAAATTGTAACTAGTTCTCGTGTGATGTTATTGAGTTTGGACAGCTTTTCCTAAAAAAGTCAAATCATTTTTATGCAAACGACATTTCCATCAAAGCTTAATATTTACTTGTATTTAGTAAGTTTAGCTTGTTATTTCCATCAAGCAATATGCAGCTTGGGTTGCTCATTAAAGTTTCAAGAAGTATCCTTTGCATTTTTTGCACTAAGAAAAAAGCTGGGTAAAGGGATTGGCAAGATTTAAAAACGGCGAGCATAAAGTACGAAACAAAGAAAAATGATGGAGGAAGAAGGCGAGCGATTTGTATTTCCCTTCCGGACATGACTTACTTATATTCTATGTTTATATGCCATTTTATATGTTCGTATTTCTGTTCGCCTATTAAGTACGCTATTTCGTGTTTGTATCCCGCTCCTTCCGGGAGCCAACATACTTTTGTCATAGCCCGCATATGCATACACACTTGTTACATAATATATTATTAACATTTTGTAAATGTTTACTCACTTATATGTTTCATATTCGTGCATGTGTTTCCTCTGATTTCTTCCTGCCATAACGTACAAAAAATCCGACTGTAAAAAGCGGATACATGTACTAGTGTGCATTTTGCAGACGGCAACAATTGAATTGCCAGCATTTGAGCAAACAAGCGGTATGATGAGAAGATGCTGAGTATGTCGGAAGCCCACGCTGTGCTGCGATGGCTGCTTCGTCTAAAGCACTCCAGAAGTCATAGCTGCGGATGCCATATAAATTGGAAGAGTCAAATATTTGCGGTACCAATTTAAAGAACGAGCCATCAGAGGTGTAAGAGCTGCCGGAACAGTCTTCAACAATGGCAGACGGCTGAACAGTTCCAACATTTAAAGCAGCATCGATTTGCTTTCTCTGGCGTATACTTCTATCATGTGGGATGATCTTATGCGAAAGGGCCAACTCGTCATGATCCCAAATACGTTTGGGCATATAGTTGTGCCAGGACATGTGCTGTTCCCTTAACCTCCGAAGCCAACTAGCGTGCTTTGGGTACATTATCTGGTGTATTATCGCACAGATTGACGCCTAAGCCTTAAAGGATAGTACGGCATTATTTTTATTTGCAGTTAGCTTTAATATTGTATACAACGCTTGACACTGCCTTGAATGCGTGTATGTCCTGTTCGTCGTTGTAATCTGCTGGCAATGCTGCTTCCATCTGCTGCCCCCAAAAGGACAATTGCGAATGGTTACTTTAATCGAGCCGCAGAGACCATTTGCGCAACAAATCGCAAATGCGGAGAGCGAAATATTTATTGGCCTATCATTATTTCGTCGTCTGTTCGCTTTATGTAATATGTTTTATGTATTACATAATGTGCGGCGACTGCTGCTGGTTTTCTGGCTGGCTGCTTTTTTTTTCGGTGTGCGTTCTTTATTGTTTTAATTCACAAAGAGCCTTTTAAACAATTTGTAACACTTAATCCTTTCGTTGGCATGCCGCATTTGAAGTGTAATTATATACGAACAAAATGTAACACTAAAAGCAGTTGATGTTTGCAAAAAAAAAAGGAAATGCTTCAAAAGTAGGTATACTGTAAAATTAAATTGGCATAGACAGTGGAGATGAGCTGAAAAAACATACAATTAAGCAGCAAGACTGTGGGTGCGATACTTAAGTGCGGCTTTTGCATTTTGTTGCGCTATTCATGTCTTGAACGCCCCAAAGTTTGAGCATGAGCGCGAGAAAAGCTTTTCTTATCCTTACATTTTTATTACACCGCACTTTCGCTGCTACATGAATTCACTTATATATCATGTTCATGTTTTATGTAAAATTGTTTAATGTGTCATTTAATTTCATTTCCTACTGATAATTACTAAGTACCACTGTGATAACAATTGTAGCGAGGAAGATTTTATCATTATTTAATTTTATTACGAATTCTTAGTTTTGTAATTAATCTTGGTTATTGTTTTGCTTTGATTAAAATATAAAATGTTATTTCAGAATTTTCAAAAATAGTACATTATCTGAGATAAAATTAACTATAGGTTTGTATTGTTCTAAGTTATCTAGGTCAGTTTAAGTTTTGAGATTTTCATGTGTGACTTCTTTCGCAAATTTTCAATTAAATTACAACTCATTTCATTAGCTTTACTATACGATAAAGTTCGAAACTCGTTTCAATTTTAATCAACTGCAATAAATATCCGTTATAGTCCTTTTCCATTTCACCACACACATGCACGTTTTTGCACTCTCCTTTATGTATTGCAGATATCAGACTACCTATGACTTTATACGATATTATTTTGTACATGCACAAATAAGAACATTTCGCCCAACATATACGAAAATGCGATGCAAAAGTTCATATTCGTATGTTTCTACAGTTGGTGTGTATCCAATAAAATATTTTAATATGTATTATTTAAGCATTTCAACGTAATTAAGCGAATATAATAAGCTGCACGTAAACATATTTCTAAGCATCCGCGTAGTAGTTTGGCCGGATTTCAGTTAAACGGAAATCTGAAAACTCATTACGTGAGTGTCGCCTTTGCCAAAAATATGAAGTAATTCCTTGTACTGCATCAAGGATTCGTATTTGTGTTCCAGCTTTTGCATCTAGCATGTACTGGGGTCGGCATGCTCGCACGTAAGTTATTTGAGTATGAAAATGAACACTCGTGCACGAGTATGTTGGTAAATATTAGGTCTCTTTAGCATAGGAGTTTTTAGAAAATGTATTATTTTTTTGTTTCTTAATCAACATGCATTTTATATGCACTTAATTGTGACCCATTTCGTTCGTGCAATATTAAGTTTGTTTTCAACTATAAACGACTATCATAATTTTGACGTCGTGACGTCATTCAAATAACTTTTTATAACCAAATTATTTTCAAATAGTAGAATAATCAAAAAATGAATTAATTTTTAGTGCATTTATATATCAAGACTTTAATAACTGATAAAATAATAAGAACATAATACCAAAGTTTTAAAGAATCATTAAATTTGAAACATAATAATTTCATAATCAAATATAAATTGATCGTAATAAACAAACATTTTTTTACATAAATAAGCTTATTAATTATTTCTGAGAAACGTATAAAAGCGATTCTATACAAATAAGGGTACATATTAATTGAAAATCCTGTCTAGTTAAGGAGTTGCCTCACGTCTCGTATAAAGTCAAGCTTTCGATGCCAGTCGGCCAAATCCAGACGTTCAAGTATACGAGTCTATGATGTCTGAGCAGTCGGGATTTTTATCATGTCAAAAAGATGCTGGCGCCTTTATATCTACAAAATATCAACCCATTTGAAATGATTCGTCTTGGTGCGGTCAAGGTCAACCATACTGCAAACTCATTAGATTTGTCGTTCCGATTGGTGTACTCAAACATTAACATATGATGTTTCTTGAAAATTGGTTATGTTTACAAGTATGTTCATTATGCTACGCTCGTACAAATAACATGGTAAATGGAATTCATATTAACGTTTTTGTATGTAAATTGTATTTTGTGTTTAACAAGTTTGATGACTTTTGAGTTAAAAATGTATATAGTATAAATTATATATTAATAAAAATTATTTATATTTATTATTTAAGGTAAGTCTATTTGAGATTTGTCATTTCAAGGTGCTTCACAAGGTAAATATTTTTCAACAGAGACAAATGAAATTTTAGGAATCCTGTCTCTTAAGAACCAAACCAAATAAAGGAGGAATGATCGAAAAAAGACGAAACACACAGAGAATAAACAACAAAAACAGTAAATGGCTGTTTTACTTATAGGCTTTGAACAACAAACATTTACCCAATTGCGCTAAATTCTCTTGAGTCCCGAATCTTGACAGACTCTTAACAAGTCAGAGCCGCCACACATCTTTCGCTCAGTATAATGTACACACGTATTTACTTTTCAAACAGCCAAAGGAGCAGTAGCGGAGCACGGAAATGAAATACGAACCAAAATATATCCATTTTGCTGTCGTTTATTGAGTCAATTTCTTTATTTTGCCAATGCCATTTTGCCGCTCTCGTCGTCGGAAATTGAATTTTGAATTTCGATACGTTCGCCAAGCCGGTGCAGTTACTTGGCAGTTGGCAGCGACGCCAAAGAACCGTTGCAAGTATATAATATGTTTGTATGTTTATAAATATTTATGCTAGTAGACACAAAGGCATTTCATGTCCAACAAAACGTAAAACCAAAAATACGAGTAAATACATAGGTCGCCTTTCACTCTCTTGCAACAGCGAAAGTGAATGATTGATTGATGAAGCGGAAGCTTTTACTGGATTTATTACGCAACTTTTTCTATGAATTCTTATTAGGATTATGTGAATATCTATTTAAATAAATTCAATTCAATTTAAAAATATTTATGACATAAGGTGGGAACTGGGAAGTATATTCTGTATTATCCTTAATAGGGATTTGAATTTATTGTTAGCGCGCACAACAAACGTATGTAAGTACGTGCAGTTGGGATGTTTGAGCATTTGGCTAAAGTTTCCTGCAATAATGCTTCTTTCGTCTTGGGAAGTGTGTCATGAGTTATTGTAGCCCATTTGAAGTTTGCCGCGAGATTTCAATCTTGCCAAATGAATTTATAGGGATGTCACTTGGCAATTTCTTTTTATGTTTCCGTACGGTTGCGTACGCATATGTGCTTGTGGTGTATACCCACTAATATATTCGCGGGTGATGCCTCTGTATGTTTTGAAAAGTTTTATTTAGTCAGAGGTTTTCTTCTTCTTTGCTGATGTTTATTCAAAGTTTTGACATGCAAGGCTCACTGTAAGTGCGTGTAGTTGAGCGCTTAAATATATATTTCTCTTAGTTTTTTTTAGTTTGTTAATTTGTAAAAGTTATAAAGGGTTAATATTTTAAGGGTGCAATTTAAATGATTCTATTTATTTGA
Organism: Sylvicola fuscatus; assembly: GCA_026546915.1. Lineage (NCBI taxonomy): Eukaryota > Metazoa > Arthropoda > Insecta > Diptera > Anisopodidae > Sylvicola > Sylvicola fuscatus. The sequence goes on from JANSTS010006656.1 coordinate 20,438, forward strand.
ACATCATTGTAAATATAATTTAATGAATTTAAAATAGAAAAATTATAGGTATAAAGAATCTGACCTTGAACTGATCCCAGCAATGGTTAAATTTGTAAAGTAATTATCATTCATTGAACTGCATAATATAGCATCGATTAAGTGTATTACATATATGGGAATTTACGCGGTTATGTTGTTCATCTTCCACTAAAATACCTTATACATCCACACGTTGTAATTAAGTTGAACATTTTCGTAATGACTTTACACGGTTGTCTGCAGAGTGTATTAGCAACATTTCTAACTCTCCATATATATGTGCACACATGAACTAAGGGTGTGATTTAAACTCACAATGTATCCAAGTTTAATCTTCTAAAGTAAACAACCACCGCCATAATAATAGCTCCAAAGTTTATTGGGTGGGTGGCAGAGCGTTAACAATGGACGGGTAAAAGTGCAGTGCAGCAAACTTGTGTGTTGTTGCTTTTACAATGCACACAGTTCGTTGATAATCCTAAAATGGCAGCAGCGTCGTTGTGTGCCTTTTGCCGACGTGGGAAACGCATCATCAACGAAAATCCAAAGTCTTGTGGATTAAAACTTTTCTATTTCCATTTTAAGTCAGTTGATATGTGGTCCATGTTTCTTTTTTGCGCTGAAGCGATTACATTTGCATATGGGTCAGATGTATACCTTCGTTATGTGCTTGAGTTAAAGGTACACAAACTACTTAGGCTTCATTTTATTTTCTCACATGGCTATACTTAAAGATTGACACATGTGACGTGAGGTTGGCATTAGAGACTTTCAAATTAAAATATTACAATTTTTGATGTGGAAAACAATTTTACATCATTATTCCCTAGCCAAGCCATTGAACAATCGTGTAATGTGAAAATTTACGAATCTCGATCTTTCTGAGCATGTCAGATTTTCTGCTGAATGGCGTATAATGTGATTACGCTAGAATGAGCATCGATCTCTGACCCCGTATTTGCAATATTGATTTCCGTTCGTATCTCCAAATTGAAATGACTTCGTTAAGGACGCATTCGCTTTCTGAAGGGACAACAAGCTCATAAAATTTAACTTTAAGACATTTTATCGCTATGTTTAGTCTTGGCGGGAGTCGAGACTCACTAGTACATGAATCGGTACATGCATCTTGCATCTTTTTACATGGGTTCATTGATGCTTTTATAGTGGTCATTGCATTGAAAAAGTATATAAGTAATACTTCTCTGTTTGAAAAATAAAATGAAAGGGAGTGAGTGCATTATTGAATTTTAAATTGTATTTTACAGCTTTTAATTTAGTTTTTATTTATTGGAAGAAGATGTTTACAAGTACTTTAAAGTTCTTATTTAAATAAATAAATAAAAAGCAACATACTTCAATATGTATATTAATTTTTATATTTTTTAACCCTTATCAACTTGCCCCAAGTTGTTCTTCAAAGCAAATCATAAGTCCTTGAGCTTATTTTTGAGTTGGAATCGGCAATCATCACACTCCCCAAGTTCACTGTTCGTTTCTAATTCCAATTTGTGAAATTCAAATCAAATTTCACCCTTTTTTATTGCATTTCGCGTAAATACGCTAATCCCGTCAGATAAATGTCAGCAAATAAACAATATACGAGAACATTATAGATAGAGAATATTATGCTGAACAGGATAAATGCCATGTGTTACATTTATAGAAATGTGTTGGAAACATCGAAAACAGCAATTGCATTAATGTCGTTTCTAGAATGTGAAGCTGGTACCTTTAAAGTTAGTCAACGTATTCAGTTTGAGTGTAAAAAGGGAATCCGGGGAAACTACTTATAAAGTGGTGATTTCTTTTGATTTTCTGTCTCATCGTACCACGGAATTTAGATAAAAGTCTCTTTTCGAAAATGAATGAAGCAACTTTTCTCATTTAATCGATATGAAATCCGTATTTATACACGCGAGATGTAATCATAACTTGAATCCATTTTCTGAAAAGTTCATTTCTTCATATCCACTTTAAACTTATCGTCTCGTTTAGAACGAGATATATTCGCCACGCTTTTTTCTTGCAAATTACAGAGGAATTTTCTACGTGATGCTGGTTGCCCTCTTATATGTTTGCCACGAAAGCTATTATTTGTTTGCACTCCTTCAGCGAAACGTCAATCAATTGATAGAAGTTTTCCGGGGATGAAAGTTTGACAGTTCGACATCGTGGAACACGGATGCCAAGGACTTAAAGGATGTGAGAGAGTGGAATACTAAAAAAAAGATGAAAAACGCGTCCTCAAATAGAACCGAAGCCTTGGAAAATAGAAATTGAACGCGTATATTCTGTATAAAATGGGGCGAGCAACATAAAAATACGAATAATTCTAAAACGATATGAAATTGATTCCGGTGCGTTTACTTTAGCAGCTGGGTTATTCAGCACGAACAGTATATCAAACATACTCGTATTGTACAAAAGTGGCGGAAATTGTAAACCGATGTGTGTATGCGTTCGCCACATTTACATAACGACAATAAAATTACATGGCAGGGAATGTCAGGAAGTACTTTCAGTACTGACGAACATAATTTCTGCATCGTCCCTATCAAATCATAATTTTGAAGAAATATTTGCCTTACACAAATTTGTGCCTATGCCAAAGAACTTATGGCCAAATGACAAATGTTTTAATTTCCCAAAAATACGAATTGTTTTAGTCGAAACCAAGTACACGTCCGAATATTCGGTCCTGCAAGTGGCTCATATGCGGGTAGCAGACGACACAACGTTTCGAACAAAAACAAAAAGCTTGCTGTCTTGTCTTACACGAGCCTACGGCCCACTGATACGTTATGTTGGCTGCAAAATGGCTGTTACAAACACTATGGCAGCTTAAAGCTCTGCGAGTGCTGCCAGCTCCTGGCACACACGCACGCACAAACACTCGCATCTTCCACATTGCACCGAAATGATACACACGCGATGGATCGTGATGGTTTGCTCATATTTTGAGTGTTTCGTATTTTGATTGCCGTCCATAAATTGCGAAAGCACGATTTATCGCGCAAATAAATTAAAATTGTTACCCAAAAAGGCATCACACCAGAGATTGTACAATAAATTGCAGGGAATAAAATTGAAATTGAAAAGGATTTGTCAACGCATACGAAATGAGTGTAACGAATATGCGACAGGTTCAGCCATTCTTGCCAGCCCACAGCTTGTCGAAAATAACGAGTGTGGCACGTTCGAGCGATACTCCTTACCATATACGAGCATAACGCAACATAAAAACTTCATTTGCTCAAAATCGGGTCCAAGTGCAAAAAATTTATTAACTCGTTTGCACGAAGAGGTTTGCCATTTTTATACGGAGAACAACCCATTTGTGTGAGCCAACATGTAGAAAAATGTCTCAATATACACATGCGAATATTTGAGCATATATCCTACATAACCGAGATTGCATAATACTGAATATATGAGTATGCTGTACTGTTATTTGTCAGGGTAGCATTGCACTCATCTGTAATGCGGTTTGGTCGTATCGCGATTCTTTTTTTTTTGTTGACACAATAAAGTTCATATGAAATGCACTCTACTCACAACCCTTGAGATTTTCTTACACTTGAGTTACTAAATTTTTAATTACTTTTTGCATTTGGGATAGTGTTAGATGACGTTTTTTTATCGAATACATCTCTAGTCTGATGATATTGACATGATGAATGTGTAGTATTATAGTTCAAACGGTTATACATAAATTATATAAAAACAAATTACTTTTTTTTTCATTTATGAATTTCCGAATTAAACATACAAAACATGAGAAATCTAAAAACCGTCAATTTTCTCAGACATTGCATCGTATTCTATCGCATCGACAGAAAAATATTCCAGAAAAAGTCACTTCCGCAGATTTTTCCTCGCTATTTATGCATGCATCACAGAAAGCTTTTCTACGTCTCTTACATTAATTACATTTCGTATTTAAAAAAAAAGAAAAGATCAACTTCCGAATCGCTTTTTCCGAATACAATTGGATGTGGATTTGACAATAAAAGTTTCCCCATAAAAGTTTTATACGATAAAAGTGCAATTTAAGTGAGAATAATTCAAGTAATGTGCTTTTGTAGAACTGCAACGAGGTTTATTTCAATATAATTCTATGCTAACTGAACAAACTGTGACTGTTATTTTATATTGTCTAATACTCTGTAGAGTATCGTGATAAACTGCAGCCGAGAAGAAGAAAACGATTGGCAAAGATAGGTCACGAATATATGCGGGAAAATACGCATTTATGGATTTCGGTGCGACCGTTTGCGAATTTTTAAATCGGGGAAACAAATCGCATTTTGCGTGGATTCTATCAATCGTCTTTATCCTTTACCCAAGGGGGTAATAACTGAAATGAGCATTTACTTTTAAATTCACTCCTCATGGCAACGACGTAGGGTTGGGCAAAAATACAAAGCACTTCCCTTTTAACCCGTTGGACCACCTGATTGATATTCGCCCTACATTCATACACACATCCTATATGTTTACTTCTTTCATATTAAGAAAAAGACTAACTAACGGTTAGACAATAACGTTGAAGGTATTTACAAGCGAACTTATGAGTCATGTGCCGCAACTGTTGTGAAATCACCCAACTATCAAAATGGGGATTCTTTTGCTGTTAGTAGGATTTTACGGTCCCAAGACATCAATTAACGGTCGGACAGACCTTCCCGAGTATATAGTGATTGATTCAAACATCGTCGCACCAAAAGTCGCCGTTCGATTTATCAACTGTTTGCCAGACAAAGAATTTAGATATCAGCCCTTGTTGGAATTTTTGCGCCTTTGAAATAGTCTTGCCTCATAGAACAACGTTTTCTGTTTTGTAGCGACATTCCATTAACTAAAAAATGTGTTATTTTTTAAATTGATTTTTACAAATAGTATTTTTGTTGGTATTCGAAAAACCTTTTCTACTTAACGAGTAGAACTCTACATTCATTTAGTCGTACAATATTTGGATATAAACTCCTCTGATAATTTGAAGACGATAAGCTGCACTGTAAGGAGTTAGTGTAATAAAAGTGAAAAGAATTATGTGTGCTCAAAGAAAGCAGATGCATTCAGGTGTAGTCTGAATACATTGAAATATACATTTCAATTTATCGCTGCGAATTCCGATGTAAAGAACAAAATTTTAAATGTACTTGCACACATAATTTTTCTTTCGTTTATGCAAATGTCGTGTACTTGCTTCAAACACCCAAACACTTGAGTGAATACTTACAAAGTTGTTTGAAACCCTTAAAGAATTGTCTTCAATATACTATTTTCGTAGCAATATAAAGTACAATAAATAAAAACTAAACAACATCGAATAAAACCGTCTGCCGTTGAGCATAGCGAGTATGTGCGATGGTTGCAAAAATACATGACGCACACACGATATTGTTTGCAGACGCGCTCTTGCATGTAGGCAAATTGATTGAAGATGTTGCTGAAAAGACAAAAAGGCGGACTATTTATAAACAACACAATGTATGTGAAACTACAAGTGCTGACTGATTCCCATTTCATTTCAATATGCATATGTGTGTCAAAGCTTTCGAATCTTTGGCAGAAGGAGTTGGCTGTGGACGGGGTGGGAGGACTAAGTGCGCGGCGAATTCCGTAACGTATAGCCATATCACATATGCATTCACAATTCACAGTGCGGCATCTGGCATTTTCGCCGACGTGCCCAAGACAGGGTGTCCCACAGTGTCATTTGTCAGAATGTCACACATCGAAAGCTTTAGAGCTGACGCTTTGGATTCTATATTATACATATTGAATTACAAATTTGAACGTTCAGACTTCGCCAGCTAATGTTATGGAGAATATGTAAGATGCTCGGCGCACTAAGGAAATGGAGGCGACCACCTACCGTGTACGACGTACGTGCCTTCATACCATTTTTTCCTGAGATGCTGTTTACTTTTTATGTCAGCCATTAAATGAATCATTGGACATTAAAATAGCAATTTACGGTTGGCTTTTATGGCAATTTCTTTCAAGCACATTATTAGTAAATATAGGGGTTTGCCGATACCATGTCAAAGATTTTATAAAAAGTATGTACAAGACGTACAGCAATAAAATTCACTATAGTCTTTAGAGGTATGCAATAATTTAATTTGTAAGATTACTTTAAAAGATTCAAGTTTTACAAAACTTAATACAAATTAAACAAAGCAACATTTCAAGACGTAAGAAAACTCAAAGTACGAGTAGGTTTTATTATTCTTAATTGTCCTATTTTGATATTCGACAGTTTTCCTCACACATAACAAATTTATTCAATATCACTTCACTCATCTTATGAAATTGATTACAAATAATTGGTCTTTGTGTTTCTTGTAATCTTCGTGACACAGAGTGTGCATAAAGACAACTAAGACTATATGTGTTTAGTTTGCGCTTGATCATGGTGTTAAGAAACTTTGTGTTTAACTTGCTGTTCAAGTTCCACACCCACCAATTGATACCGCAAATTGATAAAGTACCGAGATATTTCGAAATATCAGCACATTTAGTGCAACATGTGTCACAAGGCGTGCCCGTAAAAGTTGTACGAACAATGTGAAGGCAAAAGCTCCGGCCAGATAGCCGGGGCGATGCAGGGTGTAATTGAGCAGCGGTAAATGCGGGTTCGTGCTTTTTTTCACAACGACTCGGAAAGTGGTAAAAGTTTCGATTACATAAATTTCACGAATATTTCTTTTACGTATCGCCCAAATTAATATTTTGCAGTGAAATTGCGGCGCATATCTTTCTGCGTCATGTCTTCAAGTGAAAATTAAAGTTTGAAATTTCGCAATTCCCATTAATCATGTTCTAATAGACACATGTCAAACATTTGCTCAATGTAGTTTATCTGTTGTAGTGTAATTTCCGGAGGAGCCACTTGCAATTTCATTAGTGCATATGAAATTATGACAAATGCACCGGAATGTGGACAATGGTTCTATTCCATTCGACAAAACAGTGTTATTTAATATAAACATTGTCGGCATACTTCATGGAATACAGACTGTTGTTTTTGCGTTCACGAAATGTGTGTAAATTTACCGCGTCGCGACTTTGCATATATGATCTGCATTCCATTTGAATATTTCCAACTGACTGGAGAAATTTATATCAAATCTTTCTATAGAATATGCAGGATTGTCATTTGACTTTATTTCAATTTTAACAGTAATAATTTTACCTTCAAAAACAGAATATTTTCTGTAAAAGAACTCATGGTTAATAAGCGCCATCCACAAAAGATAAGTCCATCAAACATGCCAATTTAACCAGAACCCAACGCATTTTCTGGCGGCGTAGTAGTATTAAAAAAGGGCCTTTTACAGTTCCATAAATTACTTGGCGAGTATTAAAAGGGTGACAATTAATTCCTGAAAAACCAGGTCAATGTAGTCAAGTAAATTAATGTGAAATCGAGATTACGAGAGTATGTGTTTTAAACAAACATTTATAATTTTGCAACACATGAGCCGACAAACGCCCCCGCCCCATTTTCCACACAGGACACACGGCCCAACAACAACAAAAAAAGAAATGAAAATTGATAAAAATGGGAGCGCATAAAATTCAAGGAAATGGGTATAAAGGACCAAACCATCAACAACAATGGTAATTTATGTTCAACAAAATGTTGTTCCATTTGTTATCAAACTATTAATAGTTTTGTTTCGGCATATGATTTCTTTTTCTCTCGCCCCGCTGTTGCAAAGTTGTATTTATGGCTTGCAATATTGTGTGATTCGCTGCGCGTTTCTCTGTCCGTTTTCGCAACGGTCGTGAATGGTACCCGCTTGCTATCCGTGAATGTACACCATCATCCCATTCTCCCTAGCATGCATATATGTATAATGTATGTATGTTCACCGCATTCACCATCATCAGCTCTGCAGCTCCACGCGCGCCG
>JANSTS010006656.1:37239-76296 GCA_026546915.1 Sylvicola fuscatus
CAACCATCATTGTTTTTGTCCTAAACATATTTGGTGTGTGATTTTGCTTCAAGAAGGACTTTTGACATTAAAAGTTTTCATGTACCTCAGACTTGTATGAATGCTATAAAATGTAAAATTTGGTTATAAAATTCTAGGCTTGATAATGCAGCACATTGAAAATTGTTATTTCGCCTTAATTAAAAATATTTTAAGATTATAATGATTTATAGCCCATAATAACTGAAGTTGCAATTAGTTAATCCGTTATGCGAAAAACGATCCATTTTTTTGGATCAAAAAAATGTTGCCAACCATTTTGTTTAAAAAAGATGGCGCGGTGCATATATAAAATAATTAATTCCATTGCACATTTTTAATTTCAGATGAAATATTTGTTCAACGAGCATAATTAAAATAACAATTAGTAGCATAAAAGTTGTGTCAACATAATTAAAAATAGTTTGGATAAGTAGAATATTTGTTGTTGATAAACTATCGCATTTTTTAAATACGTACAACTAATGAAATTCACAAGTAAAACATTTACAGCGACCAAAAAGCATAAATTGAAAAAGCTCAATGGCAAATTACCATCATGGAACCGAATGTACTTAAGATCTAGTTAATTTCAATGGAATTTCCTATTACCAGTGGACAAATTTACTGGTACACCGCAAATGGAAACAAGCTTGCACGAAATTACTAATTACATTTCTCATTGATTTTCGCTCTACATGAGTTTAATTATTACATGAGTTTATTTGATGTACTGAAGCAACATGCTTTGTTCCATGCTTTTCGGAAGTGATGGGCATGTGATTAATTATTATACTGATTACCAATTTCTGTTTGAATGACATTTTGTTAAAATCTTCTCTTTGATCACTAACGTGAAACATATGTTGTCACTGGTGACTCGATAGTCGATAGCCTATTTGAAATTCTGATACCAAAAAGTGATCAGCTTAGTTTGTTAGAACTTTTTTAAACGATAAACTTAAATAACAATAAGCCGCCAACGAAAAGTATTGAACGAGTCAAGTCGTCGTTTATTTACAGCTATTTAAAAGTTTTATATAAAACAGCTTTAAGTTGAAATTCATATTAAATTCCAGTTATTACGAAAAACAAATCGTTTGCTTAATTTGGCACAGCCATTTTTTTCCGCTCGGATTATTCAGACTGATTAAGTCAATTTCTGTGCAAACAAATTGCTAGGAGCACGAGGATTTATTTAATTTCATCGCGTTCGTGTGTAGGGCAAGGCAATGTTGGTCAATCGGCTTATAAAAGGGCACAATAACTACTTAAACTCAATTATTTCGGTGTGGTTGCCCTTATTGATTTAAAAGTGGCTGCGCAAAGTCAACAAACAGCCAAACATCTGAATGGATACACAATAACGGGTAGAAAATAAAAATCAAATCAAATCAAATAAGGGAACTGCAAATAGGAAAAGCACGCACGGAGGCGCCTCAGTCTGTAAGGCAATAATCTATAAATGCCTACGTCTATATAATATATATGATGGTACATAAGACACAAGCACATGCAAGAGGGGTAAAATATCCTGATGAAACCACGATGTCGGAAAATTAAGGAAAAACGTAAATAAATAAATCACCAAAGCGAAAAATAAGTTGAAAAGAAAACAAAAACATGTTCCTATTGTACACAAAGCTGCCACCCTTCCACCCCCCCATCCCTGAATTCAGTCTCCAGTAAAGACTTGGGCGTGTGGCTCGGCGCGGAGTGGCGTACTTTGCTTCGTGCCGGATTGAACATCAAACTTGGAAGCTTTGTTTCCGAGTACGTCTACGTATTTCAACGTCGCAACCATATAGAAAATATGACGTCGATGATGACGTCGCATATAAAACAAATTTACTTTTAGTCCTGGTGGAAGGGAATTCCGCACACAAAAGAGTTGATGGCAAATCACACGCGCACACACGCCACACCACACTGGCACTACTCATTTGATTACGCGCTCGCCAGTATATAACATATATGTTAACAGTCGGCATACCACAAAACTTGAAAGCTGGTACTGAGTCAGCGATAAATTTCGTTAGCTTTTGCTGCGTCCTCTGATTCGCCTGGAAACGCGATGCGGTAGTTTGCGTCTGCTGAATTTTATTTCATAAATTAGTATTCACATAATTTACAGTCCACAGACGCACTTTAATCGCGCGGATGCGGCCGAGCCCTTTGTTTGTCCTCACAATTAATTCTCTGTACAAGCGAAACTTTCTTAACGAAAATTAAAATCTCTCGCTAATTAGAAAAATTGTTCGAATATGTAGGGCGCCACACACTTTGGGCCGCTTTACATTCGAAGACCATGGCCGCAACAAAGAACTAAGACGCATTGAAAATGCCCAAAAATACAGCATCACAATTGAAACAGAAAGCATTATGTGAACAAAAGAGAACAATAAACATGACAAATGGCTGCCAGAACTGTTTATTTCCAGCCATTTCTTAGAGTGCACAGTGCTCCTTATCGCTATAAAGATATGTTGAGCTTACATTAGATTCCTCATTCCAGATAAACGATATATATTTGTGCGCCCACTTCTTTATGTTTGCCCATGTCTTGATAAATTAAAAATTGCTTCAGAAATTCAGACGTCATAATCAGTTGTCCGGAAATTGTGCTTGCTCCTGTAGTGTTTTTAGGATTCTTTTACTATCATCATTCATTGTTATAATCATTTTAAACCAAACGAAAAAACACTTGAAGATAAACATTAGTGAAATATGTTCGCGATCTTAAAGCAATGCAAATAAAACATCCCTTAATTAAAGGCGTTTCAAATTAATTGAATTAAGTCAGTATACAAAACAATTGTTAAGATTTTAAGGAAATCCCAAATTGACGTTAAAAATTAATGAGTTCACAAAATGTGACTAAAAAAATGGTAAAGGTATTGTGATGAATTTGTGCGTTGAGTTTGCACAAAAATAATCCTTTGTCAGTCTTCCTTTATAAATCAGCACAAAAAAGGATTACTGGTTTTTGTTAACGCGTTAATTCAATGATGAGAGCATTTTTAAATGTAGGTAACGAAAAAGGATTTTTTGATGCGAGACAATTAACACATAAGTCATGTCTAACAACTTACCTAAAAGTCATTAAAATTCAGTGTTTCAGCTATTTTTATTTATTCTTGTTATCTGTTTGGCGAAAAAAAAGAAGTAAATATTACAATATAAGTAAGTAATCCAAATAGCTGAATCATAAGCCAAAATGCGCAACAACTAAAGCTTACATTTTAGGAGAAATATTCTCAAGCACTTTTAGAAATAAGATTTATCTAGTGCACTCTCTTCATAAAAACGAAGACAAAAACCAGAGACCTGAAAAGGTTTTCTATATATACAAAGTACATATACCATACATATACTGCCATCATTTGCAGCACACCCTCCCGGCCCTCCTGGCTCGGTAAAAGGATGAGTGAATGACAAAGCATATTGTTTGCAACGAACGCTAGAAAGGCCATGGGAGGATAATAATAAAAATGTCAACACGTCCTTTGGCCCCCTTTCTCGCATCCTTATATTCTATAGCCCGTTCCCATTGTGAACGTATATATGCGAGATTTTATATTTTTACCGTGCCTCTCTCTCTCTCTCTCTCTCTTTTTTTCGTATTTGTTTATTATACCTCCTTTTGGGCTTTGCATTTTGCTACACTTTTATTACATCGTAAAGTCATTTAACTAAAGTGAATTTTTGCCAGTCCCTTTTGCTGTTGTCTTCTCGCACTTTTATTTGCGTCCGCCTGAAAAACCCTTTCCGGTGTTATCACACATCCCTACAAATACACTGCATTTTGTGGTGCATTGATTGGTGCTACTCCTATAATATGTGAATAAGAAATCATCTTTATCGCGACCGAGATCAAGTGCATAATTACAAAAATTACATAATATGCATTTAATTTAAAACGGAAGATGCAAGCTGCTAGTTTCAACTACTCATGACTATGAGTTTGAGCGAGCTTTTAAGCCGTCTGCAATTACTGCACCGCCAACTATGTGTGAGAGTAACGATTTTTTAATTACGTAAAAGTTCAAACTGCACTACCATGATTTAAGGAAATGCGCTGATTAAAGTTTTTCCGTCTGAGCAGCGCGAGCGCCGCGCCAAAGTGGCTGCTCCTCTGCACGGTGCTCACGTCCGCCAACACTGCTAGACATCCAAATGTAATTCATTAAGGGCAAACGAGTGTTACAGAAAGTACAAAGTGTAGCAGAACGACTAAAGTACATAAAAACAAGGCGAATCGAATACGAATTTTCTTCCACAATCACCCACTTAGTTTCAACCTTTTGACCCACTGTCTTTATAATGCTAATATACGCTTTCAACAGTTGCCTCTAATTATTTGGGTTGTCTGCATTAGAGTGGAGGATTATCCGGAATTAGGGATGCCATCATGCTGTACGAGAGTAAACAAAAATTCAAGCCAATTAAATGTGAATGTAAAATAATGGGGTGGTGGGCGCGACTGCAAAAAAGGGAGGTTTTCTTTCAGCCATGATAATGTAAGAGCAAAGGGATGAAGCTGATTGATTCTACGTCGCATTGATATTTGATACAGATACAACTTTGGACCTTATTGCTACAAATTTGAACTTCTATTGGGGGTGGGAACTTTTTTGGAAACGCTCAGCCGTACTCGAATTTTAAATCCTACTATAAGTCTCATCGTACAGCCAAAAAAAAAGTTATAAATAATAGAATCCAAGGGAAGCATTTAAATTGAATTCACAACTTAATAAAAGCGAGTAAACAAAAATGTCACGCGATAACTGTCAAAATGAGCAAAGATTTATGTTATTTAGTAAAATACGGTGAATATATTCCCAGTAGTGAAATTGATTGCCTCGAAGCTTCTGCCTGGATTGTAAACAGTCAAATAACATAAAACAAATACATATAAATGTATGTTATAACACAAAGCAGCGATTGAAGTACAAGCTTCTCCAGTGTGAATTGTATTGAATCAAATGCTCTCCTTTATGGGCAGAAGGTCTACTTTATGTCGACGCTGATGCAATAAATGTTCCAGCGACGATAACAGCCCGCACACGTAAATGTAAAATGTTTATGGGCATTTTTTCCACGAGACTATAATAGATTTAACAGTGGAGAGCTTTCATTAATTAGCGACATTCGCCGACACTTGCTGCGAGTAGAACAATTGCTCTGTGAATTGCTGAACGTTAAATCCATATAGACGCGCTTCGCCGGAGCCCAATTTTACGGCGTAAATAGCATTTGTGGACACATTTTTATGTCAGACAATTGCCAAACTGCGAAACTCGCCGTTAATGTTGGGGGCTGGCAAAGGGGTGGTTTTAACGGATTTCGCACGAAGATAAATCAATATAAAAATACATTTTTTTAACGACAAACTTAAGATTTAAGATTTTTCATCGAATCGAAAAATGCTTGCAAAAAATGTTTTAATAGCTAAATTAGAAATTAAGTGTTTAATATTAAAGTGCTTTTAAAACATGTTGATGCAATAAATGATGCACCTGAACTCGTTAGTTTTAATAATTTTGCTGCACAGAAAATGTTGCTAAAAGCAATTCAATTCCACCGCCACTTTAAAATGTGTTCGTGTTACGGAAACAGGCGTAACAAATTGGGAATGCAATTCGTTCGCTTCATCGCGCTGCTGCAGATGTTGTAAAATTGGAATTTGGCATTATTTGTGCCAAAATGTAACAGAAAAACTAAAAAAGAAAAGAAAAAAAATGCATCCAGAAAATGTTTTTTAAAAATGAACCAACTTAAATGGAATGATTGGAATTTGGCTATATTTTCGAATGCAAAAGGAAGTTAATCAAATGTTTCCGGGCATGAGGGGAAAATGAACAAACAAAATTCATTGAATATCAGAGGGTGGTGGGTGGGGGGATGAATGTGTGTCAAAATGTTTGCGTTGAATTTCTCGGGATTACTTACACTGCTTCCAGTTGCATTTAGGCAGGACAAGTTAATTTAGCTGCAACTCCCTGCTGACGGTAATCCAAAATGATTCAACCCTCACAGTGCTCCAGGAGTGGGGGTAGTTATATAGATTTGCTATATGGAAACGAGAGCCGGCGGTGATGAAAACATCGTCAGGTCGATAATTTTTCATCATCTTTATTTGTGTGTAAAAGAGTCATTGGGTTGGAGCGCAGTTATTGAAATTTCGCAGTCATGTTTTATGTTACACATCCAATCCTCCTAGACAGCACAGAAAATGTATATTTGCTGTTTTGACGGGTGGAATGAAATATATTGGTAATAAAATATCTTGTTTGGCTGCGAATTTCATTTTTAATTAAATGCGAATTAAAATCTCGACGATTTGGCAGGTTTTGCCGAATTTTGACTGCTTTATGTGAACTCTTCGTTATCTCTTAATATGATAATAATTGAATTGATATGCGGTTGTAATCTGAATTTCTGAATAGAGTCTTGTAATCCGGCATCTATGACAATAAAATTATAATGCATCGAAACACGAAGCCTTCGCTGAGTCCCAAAAAATTAGCGAGAAAAATATATTAACACCAAAATAGCCATTTAACTGTCATTCTGTTCATTTCAGTTCTCCCTGCCCCGTATTTTTTTGGGAATTTACAATTAATATTAACAAAGTTCGATATATGTATAATCACATTCTATCTGGATACAAAATTTGATGTCAACGAAAAATGTTGCGGGGTAATATGTGCTCACGTATAGGGGAAAAGTTACATCGCCAATAGAAATTCCAGGTTGAGCTGCAGAAAGTTGAGCAAAATACATATTTTAATGAATTTTGCTATTTAAATCATAAATGTATGTATATTCTTCTCATCTCTAGAAAAATAGGAAATTGGATTTCTGCTTTACATTCCATGTCGTATATTTCATATACTAGTATGTTATATTTGGCGCATATGAAAGAAGCACGCTCGACCACAATTCATGCATTGTATGAGAATGCAGCAAAAGATTGGCTAGGGGCAAACTTTGGGCGTTGAAACCCAGATTTCACATTTCACAAGGCGGTTAACTGTGATATGGAAATTGCATTCATGAGTGGTGTGTATCTGGGGAAAATCCATCTGCATAAACAACACGAATAAATGAATTCAGTTAAAATCTCTCTAGTAAAAATGTCATTGATTCATTTTTTTTCCGCCTTTTTAATAAAAATAAAATTCATATGAATTTATAATTGCAATGAAAATATTGAATGTAATTCTTTCATAATTCGTAAACTTCTTTTACTTCAGATTGACCGCAACATTTTTTAGTTTTTTTGTAGTACTTGTATCCCCACACAAAACGTGATTAAATCTTTGTTAGCATATTTTGAAAATTTGTACTTATATAAGCAATTTACGTGTATAATACATAAATTAATATAACATAAGCCATATGGAATTATTCTTTAAAATTCTGCCAATAAACTACCCTCACATCGCCGCTTGTTTATGCACTCTATATTATAAATATAGATTTAATTTTGACATCAAAATTTTTATAAAAATAAAAACTGAATTGCATACTGCGACACAGAACAGTAAATGCTGTTTCAATACCATTGCTGTCTCATTAGTAAAACATTTTATTGCATATTGAGCTATTTCTCACACGAGAATTCGCTTTATACTGATTCAGCAGTAAACGTAAACAATTCAGATAAGCGTATTATAAATTTTGATTTATTGACGCGTTTATGCTAATTTTGTTCTAGTATAAATGAATGTATGTTTAATATTTTATCAGATTAGCAAGTTTAATCTTTAATCGGAAAAAGTTTGGATGATATTTGTTTATGAAGCCGCCTTTTTTAACAGAAACGGATGCATTTTATATATTAAATCTGCTAAGAATATTGCAAAAAAAAAATCAAATTTACTTTCGCATTACCCATATAAATTTTATCTGGATGATTGTTCCCAAATAATTAGCTTTCAGCTTCATCAATACGTATTATCTAATTAATTACCACTTCAAATTGATTTCATCTTCATATCGAACGACTCTTCTAACAATAACATAATAAATTATTTTCAAGTACTGAATGGTGACCATTAATAGTGACATCAAACTAATAGACGTGGCTTGCTTTGCTGAAATCATTATAATTAATTATTCTTTGGAAAGTTAAAGTTTTCATATCTTCATTTACGGCACGATAATTAAATGGGCGTCATTATGCCCTTTAAAATACGCACACAGCGCAGACGACGTCGAATAATGAGTAAGAAAGGGATTGAAAAACTGTGGGAAAAAGCTCAGCGCGCCACAGTTGCAAAAAGCTTTAAACTTGGGTTGACCTAATTCTGCTTAATGTGTATACTGCCATTCTTTTCGAATGTTGGTTCGCATTTCATCCCTTTTGTACATACGTATACAAAGATATACGGACTGCATCCGCTTTCCAAGACTCTTACAAAAATATGTTATTTCTCGTTATTTTTTTCCCCGTTATATTTTGTTTGTTTTGCTATTTGCCGCTTACATTTATCTGTTGTAGAAAAGCAAACATGTAAAAAGCCATAAGTTTTTTGAAATCAGATTAAAGTCCAACATCCCTTCTCTGACCACTTTGGAATCCTCTTAGAAAATATAGCAGGGCACACGACACACACTCAGCTCCGCCGGTCCCTCAAAACTTTCTATATTTACATTAGTTTACGTTATTGTGGTTTGCTTTTGTTAATTTCAAAAGCATAGGCATAAATACAAGTGTGTCCACAAAATATCTCTGCACTCGCCACTATGCCGCGTCGTCTGACTAAAGTAGACCAAAACTAAAGAGAACATGTACAATGTATGTCGGCCTAAACAAAGATGGAACAGGTGAATCATTCCATTTCCAGTGACATTTCCTTTTTGCGTATCGCTCACAATTCTGTTTGTGTTAAAACATATACACACTGCACGCATAGAACAATATGTTTTTGTTTTTTTTTTCTTCAAAATGACCAAACCTCTTATCGAGGCCATCTCTTCCAACCATCCATCCATCCATCCATCTATGTGGTGTCTGCGTTGAGGACTAAAAAAAGGGTTGCGGATTATACCTTTGTCAAAAGACAATGTCGCTGCTCCCTATGTTTGTTTAAGCTATAGGTACCGCATATATGTATGTATATGATTAAAATGAATCGCATCAAGAGCGCCACTTTAAAAGCTCTTCTGACATTATTTGACATAGATATGGGGTGAGACATGTAGGTAAACAGAAACGTCTTTGAAACAAAACGAAAAAAAAACAAGGAGAAAAAAGATAAACTATTGTAAACCGTTGTGAGAATAGACGGATGTTGGCTGTATAATTTAAGTCATTCTGTCCATTTTGACCCGAGATGGGGAATATATATGGGATCCAATTTGTCGTATTGACATTAAAAGACTCGTGTCTTTCTTGTAGTACAATTCAAACATTCTCGGGCGAATTTGTCACTTGTACACGAGTATTCATGTGTATTTTGGAGAGGATTATTGTTTTTAAGTTGTGCTAATATTTGGCAAAAATTATAAAAAATCTTTAAACGTACCTTTTCGATGACGACAGCTTACATAGTAAAACCAATGCTGCTGAAAAACAAAAACAATATGAATAATATAATTTCATAAACTTTTAATACATTTTAACACAGTTTTTTTGTATAATATTACATACGAATAAAAATACGAGCATTTTGTATTGAAACAATGCAATCATTAAGGATCAGAAAATCCAATATTTTCATTCAGATGTTTTAAAAATAAAATAATTAATTTTCTGTTGTAATTAAAGGGTATTTTACCTACTTAATACTTAGCAGAATAGATTACACCAAAGTCTATTGTTTACACAAAACACACGATTATTGGTAAAAATTATACTCATTTTAAACGTTTTATTATAATATTGTATTTCACTTAATAAAAAGAACATAACAAATGAATTCACATCACGCTAACGATTTAATTCGCGAAATTTCACCTTTGACATTAAGCAGACGAATCTCGCGCAAATGGTTAATCCTTGAAATATTCCATGTCGTAAATCAGAACTTGTAACATCTCGTCGCGATAAAAGCGAAGTTAAAATCGCGAAAAATAGAGTCTGTAAGTGAGAATGTATGATATTACATATTTAAAAAATTTGAAGGTATTCACATGATGGATAACTTGCCACTGACAGAGTTTTTTTTTCGGCACATGTTCTCGAATCCAAGCAGCAACTAATATTAGATTAACAGTAAATTCCTGTGATCTCGCCACTGCTCTCTTTGCTCTTGCTGGATGTATCGTAGAGAGCATTAATTGAACACACCGATCCAAATACCGTTACCGTTACCTTAATTAAAAATTAAATTAAAAATATTAAAAAAAAAATTAATTGGTAAAGTCTCCAACCGACGCTAATTTGAAAATGCTCATCTAATAAGTACCTACTATCTATACATATATTGAAATCGCATTTAGTTTCAAATTAATTGAAACTCAAATGAAATGTTAATTAAATGTAGCTAAAATATCAGTCAATAATTATACTCGTAAGTTTAACGAGACGAATCTAATTTAAGACTGAATTAACTATTCCTGCTGTGCTAAGTTGTGTTAAATTGGATATACGAGTTACGACTGCTGACTGTATAGCAAATAGTTACGTTCGCTGACTAGCAAAGTGTATCGCCCCCTCCCCCCGCAACAATCTTCGCCCTTTTAAACCCATCAAATACCGTATTTCCCCCCTGTGCATCGCACATGGAAATTGCAAATCATTTAGGTGACAAAATGATTGATTAATTAGTTTCCGGCATCTCAAGAACGATTCGAAACTGAGACTCGTGCGAAGCGTCGCGCACCACCACGACGTGCTGTTTACTTCTATATATAGTTACATATATAAAGTATATAGGCTTAGGCATAGAAGAAAATTTAACCGGATGTGAGTAATAGCAACATCACCGGCCTCCATCCACGCGAGGATTTGTGCCTGTCCCAGACACTCATGAGTTGTCCAACCCACCACCCTTTTTTATATTATTGTAAATAACCACAGTTTGACCTTTTTGCAGCCACTGCGAAGATGTTGTTTGCGGTTAGTTGAAGCGAAAGGGCGCGGCTTGCTACCCAACAACGGTCAAGTGAGTTTTGAAACGTAAATCCCTCTCAAGCCATACAGTTTTTGTGTTTCTCTGTGTGTGCTCGTATGATGGTCTGTCTCCAGCACTGTTTTTGTGAGCTGCCAGACCTTCAGACCCACTTCTCATCAAATCATATCTGATTTTGGTTAATGATGACGTAAAGTGATTACCACAAAGTGACAGAATTTGCACATTTTTAGCTCATTTGAAATAATCAGATTTGCCTGTCCTTTCGAGCAAACCATTTTGAATTCATTTATTTGTTTTCCATTAGCTATTTTCTATGTTTCTTATAAACTCTTTTACTCAATTCTTATAGAAAGAATATCAATTATGATATAGAAGCCAAATAATTAAACATTCTTACAATTTCATCCGAGTAGCAATATAACAGTTGAAGGAGCATAACTAAGCACATAAGTCTATGTCCAAGAGTGCTTGAAGTGGTAATAATTAATCACTTCATTTTTATTGAATGTACAAATATTCTGAATCAATAAGAAGAATATTACCGATTTGATTGATTTCTGCAATAATGATAATTAGTTAGATTGGCTGCTTGAATATATACTTGGAAAAGCGGTATTTGTTACAAAAATGCCCGTGTAAATGAATTTCGCTGAACAGTATTTCAAATTTACTGAATACACCAAGGCGTCATCATCATCAATTATGTGAGCATTGTTTATATTATTCCTGTTTTATAATTATTCATTTTTACTAAAAGAAACTTAATTAATTCCGAATGTACGACTCAGGTAGTATCATCATTGTGTACGAAATACCATCAGGACTACATAAGCGCGGCAGGAGCATATAATGACGCGACTGAACGAAAATGATTAATTAGTCAAAATTTTGTATTGCAAACAAATGAAAGAGTTTTGTCCCCTTCTGTGTCTGATGCTTGTTTAAAGGCAATTAAATAACTTAAAATCTGTAAGATGAAGTAATTACTGACTGATATACCTTGTTTTTGAGACGCATGAGGAAAGAAAACGATTTACCTGACGAAAATGCTGCTCATATGAACGTGCATTTATTATGTAATTGATAATCGACGTGAGTTATATAACTATATTCGTGATGTTTTAAGGCGATTCATTTCAGCCTTGCCGAAAAAGAGATCGTCAGCCAAAATGCCGCACTGAACAAAAGAAAGTTATCATTAAGGGTGTGAAAACTGTTGTAAAACGTCTTCACAGTAATTACTTTGCAGCCGTTAAAAGAGCCAAATGCGCAAGAATGACTTGGCATTCTTTCATTAAAATTTAATTTCATGATTTTCTTTCAACCCACCGAGACACCATTAACTCATGCGAACGAACCAGGCCGCACCCAACGCCATACAATTCGCAGAGCATTCTTGCGCCACCCACTCCCACTGACCTCGCCGCTGCATTCACATAGTCATATTTTTCAAATTTCCATTTTTAGTCATCAATTGTTTTTCCTGCTCCGTCTTCTTCTTTCTTACAACTATATAAACTCGTCTACATGGATACACACAAGTATGCCGTTGGTGGGGTGGCGCGGCGCGGCGTGAGGCGTCAACAGCTCCACAAAAAACGACGAACATGCTTGACTTTTTCGCGAAATGGCAAACGCAATTTTGTGTTTTTTCGCTCCGTTCCTCGTTTTGTAGGTTAACCCAACATTCATCGCTCTTCATCAGTTTTTATTTCATTTGAAAACTGTATAAAATTGATTTGTATAGACTCACACATGTGATTTGAACGTATATGCAATGAATTCACACAATCGGTGACGTTGTTTTCGATAAAAAAAAAATCAAATAAAGTCATGCATATATTCAAATAGTGCAAATGTTCCAAGTCATTTGGGTTACAAAAATTCGAGTGGACGCCATTTCCAGTGGCCACTGCTGTCGGATTTTGATGGCATTTTCGTTCTTTCTTTCCCTACTTTTTGTTTTTTTGTTAAATACTCTCATTTATAAATGAAACAAACCATGTGTATATTGCATATAGGAACAATCAAAAGATCATTTATGGGCTACATATGTAGGATGTGTGTTTTGTTGGCAGATTGATCGAGAGGGGTGATGGTCATTTCTGTGTCGGCCTGTGCCGTATTCATATATAATGTGAAATGTGTGCGGATGGTGCGGTGGACGCCACATGGCAGTTATTGTTGATGCCCGGGCCAATAAACACGAATAAAATACATAAAATGAATAAATTTGCTGGAAATTGATTTAAATAATTTGATGAAATAGCGCAGTTTTCGATTAGTGTTCAGTTCAACGTCTATCACCACCCACTCGTGCTCGCGTATGTACTCTTACGAGTGGATATCGCACCATTATCCTGTCATTTTGCTGTGCCGACGATGAGTGCATATGGGTGGTTTTGAATGTTTGATAAATGATTCAACATAGTTTGCATCCGGGTTAGGCTCAATTCCACTCAGTCTTTTGATTAATGTTGTGACGTTTCAACGAACTGAATCGTTGTTTGTGATTTGCGTAATAACTAGGATGAGGCGTGTGCTATCTCGAATACTGAATATTACATTGCAAAATCGTTTTCGCGAGATGCTGCGCTATCATTTCCATTTATTTTTATTTTTTTACATCTTCATTAGCCCCGAGCATGGGAAACTACGAGCTTTTCACGTGCGCAAATTGCATATTCCACAAGAAACTTTTTCAAACTAAACTGTAGTTAGAAAATAACAATTTTTTCATTTTCACATTTTGTTTACTTTAACATTTATTTCTTCCAAACATACAAGGAGAAAACTTTCGGAATGTTTCGTATATAAACAGACAAACATATTATATGGTTCAAATCATCCAACAGCTTCTAGTCATTTATTGGTCCTTTCAGCATTTAAATCGCAAAATACCACCCAAAAAAAACTTTTAAATAAAATATTCCTGGGCGAAAATTACATTTATTAAATTTATATAAAAAGCATTTAAATATGTAATTCAGCTTTTGTGGCAAAAAAAAGTAATCGCCATTCTTTTTCCTTCTAATTGAATAATTAATTTAATTATACAATAAGTTATCAATTGTTCAAGGTGTTCATTTAAAACAAATCATTTTTAACTTGTAATTATGCAGGTTACAAGGTATGAAACTAAATGTGGACGACATAATATCATAAAACTGATTCAAATATAAATTTAAATTCACGCGATTTATGTGTTTTCAATGTACCACTATATGTACATATGTACGAGCGGCGCGATACGAACTAAGATGAGATTCTCTGCATTCTTGAATGGCATGGCGCCCGCACGAAACCACGAAAATTAATTGCTATGAATTCTGCGGAATTAATTTCTAGGGACATTCTTATCTGATCCCATTATCCAGCTCGTTTATTTGTGCTCAGTGCAATCCCCAATTATCATTTCAACTAGGCAGTTTCACCTTTTACGTGTTTTAGACCGCGATGCTGGCTATGTGGCTTTCAGATAAATCCAAGTCTTTATCATTTTTAAATAATTGAATTTAATTTTTCGTTTGGCCTTTGTTCTCCATGTGTCAAGAAAATGCGCGCAAAATGTCTTTTGTGTATACCCACCACACAGTACGAGAAAACCTGCGTTCTGTACCTATAGATATATGTACAGTATAGAAAGATGTATTGTACTCGTATATAAGAATATATGTAAGAGCGCGCCCGAGATAATGTTATGCTATGAAGAAGGTGGTCGGTAATCGAGGCAACGAACGAGATATCATAATGTAATGAAAAAGGGCAACATCGTGGAGTCGTGCACAGCGCTTAAGAAAGACAACACTTTCATCCGTTTAGTAGTGAAACGGACACCTTAGCCCCCACGCCGCCCCCATTACGACGTGCATTCTGCAAACTACATAAGCTTCACGGTTCACATATTTTCGCACTTACAATATAATGGAATGAGCTCATGACCAAAGGTTGAGATGTGCTCATGGAAGCCGTATATAAAATATGTTTGCCCTGATGATTTCATCCATAATTTGACCTCGTTTCTTTCCACAGAGATTAATCTCGCTTTGATAGCTTCGTTTTTCTTCATTTGGATATGAATAATGGTGTTCAAGTCTAACATTTCAACCTCAAATTAAACTATTTTTGCAGAATCTCAAAGAATTTCGTATCGATATAGATACAAATTTCATCAAACTTCAGTTTTTTAAACTAGAGCACCTCGAATCCCACAAGTTAATCGAGCATCAAAAATGAATCCTTGCATCTTTGCTACAGTGTGCTGACCCAATTTGCGAATAAACGCGGTCACACAATGGCTGTCGTCGTATCAGCGCGGAACTAAGCAGTCAGCACATACTCCCGAAGTATGTGTACCATATATGAACGCAATTCGCACAAAAGCCATGCCACATATAAAACTGCAGCCATTCGAAGTAGACGCAGAACGTTATAGTTAAACTGAATGGGGTAGAATATGGCCAGTTCCCACTATTTTTGAAGGGGAAGTGAAGCTCGGTGATCGCATTCCCCAACAAGAATACAGCCTCAACTTGCACTTACTCACACAACTGAAACAAATCACGCACTTAAACTTGACAAAATGCATTCGAACGCTGGGGGTGGTTTGCGCTTGTGCAGCAAATCGGGATAAACTCACACACTCACGCTTTTGTGGCGCATGGGCACTTAGGGGTGGCGTTTAAGGGGTATTTGTGCTTGCGTATACAGCACGCGAGTGTGCAGCTGTGACGTGTGTAGGTTTTGTTTGGGATAACCTTGCACCCGAGCAGCCCACATTTGACCGTGTGTATACGTTTCTATGCACAGCGTCGACGCGTACGTGTAAGCGTTCAAATGTGAATCGGTGACCCAGTTATGAATGCTTACGGCCAATTCACAATCGATGGTGTAAATATCATATACCTACAGAATGGGTAAATTGAATTATATGTGATCAGTTTTCAAAATGATTGATATAGAAGATTTGTGCAAAAGTCGATGTAAGATGTAACGAAATGTAAATAGAAATACGATTTATATACGTTCGTCTTAAGAACCTGAAATAAAAGTGGAAAGTTTTATATTTTATTTCCAAATGACTAAACAACTAGTTTTGTCTTTATCACAATTTAATAGTTCAGTCTCTAAATTTGTTGTTGTCAATTTAATAGAAAAGTCGGAATTTGATATTTCATTAATTCAAACAAATTATTAATGATTAAAATGTCCAAGAAAGCACATTACTCATATTTTATAAATAGCAAAAAATTTCCAGCATCTATACAAATGTTTATCGATTTAACTATGCCTTACTTGATGCACTATTGACACAAATATTTGATCAAAGTACAAAAGCATAACAAATTTTATGAAGACAACAATAAATAGTTCAAAGTATATTTCCATCAGTCAAGAATCATGAAAGCTTTTCTAAGTGGCACGGACAGGATGCGGTTATTATGTGTAAATAAATCTTTCAGTATCAAGCTTATTCATTTCTACCTAAAGACAAAAATCAATTTATGGTTGATTATTCTTTAAAGCTATTTTCTTGACATTCATCGTATAAAACTCTGCTTTTTAACAATTTATTATTTAAATTATAGGTAAAAACAGCTATAGTTGTAACTAAAAGTTTAAATGTAAAGTTTTTGCAAATTATGTGATCTTATTAAAACTATTTGCATTTGGAAAAACTACAAAAAAAACTGTTTTAAACATACATAAAATTTTTATATTTTATTTTATTATTAAAAACGGAAAATCCCATGTGAAATAAAATAAAGCTGAAAATTTGCATGATTTGATTCACAGAATAAAAAAATCTCTGACAGAGCTTTAAGAAACTCTATTGTGTTCTGAGAAGCCACATAAATGTAAACGGATCAGACTGCTATAAAAGCTTTCAATTTAGATGGATTTTCTTTCTCTAAAATCTATGTTTTATACAAATAACCTCATTTAAACACAAATTTTAAAATTCGAATGAAATATGTATTTTTTTTTTAATCAAATGTATTTAAACATTTAGGATTGTTTAAATTGCGTTAAAAAAATATTAAAATTTAACTAAATAACATAATATAATTTTTTTTGTTAGAATGAGTAAGATTACAATACAAATATGAATGTGGAATTAAAATAAAATGCACCGCTCCGGAAAATATTAAAACATTAAAAATATACATCATTTTCATTTAAATTATTGCTTCAAAGCACATAAAAGTTATGAAATAAATATATATATGTTTTATGGTGGTTAAAACGTTTTCTTCTTCTTCGTCATATAGAAGTAATATTTACCCAATATGGTTTTGCCATCAGTCAATCACCAACTTTTAGATATTATTCAGAATTCATATATAAAAATGACTTTAATTAAAATTTAAGAGAAGAGAAAACTCGTACTTGCCACACATGAGATCAAAGTAAATTTGTCTGCACTTGACACGTCTTCTAAATAAAAATTATTCCGCCAAAGTATAATAAAAACAAAAACACAAAAATACACAAACACTAGACATCTACACACATAATATTTTACCATTTTCTTTTTGCCATTATTTACATTTATGGCATTCATTTTTTTACCATCGCTCGCTTCCCACCTCATTGCTATGCTGTGTTGCCGTTATTCGCATTTGATGAAAGCGCGCCGAAAAGCTTAATAAGAATTTTCCCTCGAAAATAAAAACACACATAACCGTAAAGGTGTGCGCGGATAACCGCGGCACCGCGGTGGCTTTGCCGTGGGATGCGTTTGCAAAGCAATCCCAAGCACCGCACCGAACAGTGTGAGTGCATTCAAATGAATATTTACGATCATCATTCATTACATCGAGTGTCAATATGGAAATTTAGAATATTGAAGACGATTCACATGCAGAGGGTGGTAGATGGTGCAAGAGTGTGCGTATATTGATTTTGCATATGCGAGTACACATCAGAAGCACATCGATGACTAAGGGGCTGTGATAAAAATCGGTTAAGCATATGTGTACAGTGTGGCACATACGAGTACATGAATCGATTTCATAAAAATGCACAAAACACACAACCGTTCAATATGTTATAAAGTTTCTTTGCGCTAATCAGGATACAGGGATTTGATTGAGCAATAAAATTGAATTAAATCGTAAAATGAAGACAAATTGAAAGCAATTCACGTTTCACAATGCAAAGATTGTGCAAACTATGCGAGAAGATAATCAAACTTTTCCATGTGTTTATGCGCTGTTGAATAGCTGGCATCTTTAAAATCGTTTTTTGCCTTTGCTGCCGCACACAATACACATCTATACACAATGTTTGTGTATCATCAGGAAAACTAAACCGAATTCGGGACGACGGTAAGGAAGGAAGAAAAAAAAAAGGAACTCGTATATAAATGCTGCAAATGGTGTGGGCAAAAACAAAACAAGACGTGAAGAATATGGCGCGCGGCACACAAGTACTGTTCTCGCCGTCTAAAACCAAGTTGGAGGATCCCTTCTCGTAGTCTCACTCCCCGAAGAGCCATTAAACTTAAACCAGAACTTTTTTCCGTTCTCTGTAAAGTCGTTCTCAACAGCGAATATCTACGCTCACAATTCACATATTGTGCGACCGTTTAAAAAACACGTATATTCTCTGTATGACTTACATTTATGGACTTCCGTTCTTCGGGTTGGCTGGGCCAATCCTCCAGGAAAAACACAAACTTTTCCTGTGTGTTGATGCGGCCATTGTGCGCCGCCACCCTCATCACTTTACACATACGCTTCTTTTTTTTCAACTCGCATATATGCAAAAATGTTTGCAGCCTCGCTTAGTAATCATGATAAATGTGAAGCATTGTTATACTTAGTATGCTTCCCGGCAGTTTGTGTCTACATTTGCTGGCACGAGGCGGTCCTAACGCATGATGCCACATTGCCTCAACTTTTCCATCACCAAGCCACCCTGATCCATGTTTATATGTGGCTATTATGTGTAATGTTAACTAGAATCCTACGTAATATCAATTGTTTGTTATGATGTCATCATCATAAATAGTCTTTGTTAGCGTAATTTTTTGGATAAACAGTTAGGTAGGTTAGGTTACAAATAAATCTGTAAAAATTTAACAATCAAAAGAATGAAAGGTGTTTAATCGAGTTTCGTGTGGATGAAAATGTCAAGATTGAGCCTAAGAAATATTTAATGCAAACAAAAACTGTGCTTAACGCGAAATACCATTATTTCTAATATTTTCTTAAAGTGCAGTGCTTAAAGCAAAAGCTTTGTTTTATGTGCTGAAGAAATCACCGAGAAAAGAATCTCGTAAGGAATAAAAGCGCACAAGCTTTCTGTAAGATTGATACGCTCGGAGATGCCGTAAATACGTGGCGGAAATATTTTAAGTATTCAGCGCGCAAACGAATCATTAAATCACTCCAGATGTCCTCAATTTCGCAAAGAACTTGCTGCTGTTTCCTCATATGAGCACATATGCCCGTCCACGCGTTGCGTTGTTGCGTGCCAGCGCACCGTACCCGTCCTATTCAGCATAAAAGAGTAGATTTCATCAAATTTGTCGCACATCAGTGTGAAGATTCGGTAAAAGCCTTTCTTATGCATAATTATGCTCAAATTTTCGTGCAAACTTATAAAGCACTTGGAAAATCACATAAATTGCAAACCGCTTCCTGCTGAGTACGCGTCGCGTCGCGTCGTCTGGCAAACTTCAAGGCGTGTGCGAATAAACGAATCGGGCGTCAAAAATGTGTATGGGCTTAGAAGCAAGCGAAAGCTTTGCATAAATATCACAATATCCCCAATGCGCTTACACAAAATTATGTCGCTTACACGCGAAACATTGAGGCATATGCGGGTGTACTTGTCCCACATCTCCGCCACCTAAAATGTTGTCGAATGCCGCGCCACACCGCGCCGCGCCGATCCTGCATATGTGTGGCTGTGACACATCGCATCGTCTTGAGATAGACGACGCTCCTTGATGCGGATGATTACGCGGCTGTGGCGGTGATCATGATGGCAATGATGATGGTGACAACAGCAATAAAGCATTCAACGCGGATGAAATTTATGACGCTTTTGAGAACAACGCAATTTATGACACAGGAGGCCAATTATTTTTCACTTCTCCACATACTCCACATGTGAATGTGTATATGTGGAGCTCCTACTGTGTGCTATCTCCGCCTCTATGCGATGGCTCTGTTTGCACGCCATCCCCGCACCGCTTCTGTTATTCTTTTGATATTGACTCAATGTGCAAAAGTACACAACAACCATCTAAGCTGGTGCCAGTTTATGTACAAATATACATATATGCCACCCTTTTGTATACTGACGCTTCCGACATGCTTCCTCCCAGCATATATCCATGTGGTGCGGTCTCTTTTGTCTTAACATTGCTTGTGAGCGCGGGTGCCTAACAAGTAAGTATGAATTGTTCATTTTCGTAGACGCCGCAGCGTGTTCTGTCTTTAATTGCACGAACACATAATTACAGCTTAATTTCTGTAATCAAATGCAAATGCTTGTTGCTTTGCGCGGAATTGTGCTGTTCTTCTTAAATGCGAAAAATTGCCGGAAACCTTGATCGTTTCAGCTGATACTACATGTAAGGACGCGTTTTACAATAATATGCCACGATGAAGCTTAAAGTTATTATTATGAGCATCTCCTTAAGCGAGTATTAGCAGTCTGACTAAAGTATTTAACTTCGAATTGTTCCATCCACTTTTGTTTTCTTTCTTATGTCAGAAGACACCACCAATACAAATTAAATTACCTTCTCTAAATTCCAAAATTTGTATTCTAAAGAGAACAGCAACATTTTGAGTTAAATTAATATACAATAGATTTTCAATAGCAAATGCACCTAATTATTCAAAATCATTCCGCACGAGCTTTGTAGCATAACTCCTTTTGAAGTATGTATATATTCGAGATGCATAAATGTTTTGAAATCCATTGATGCAGAACTGAATCAACGCTGATTAACTTGCGCTTCCTCAAAAGCACATTATCTACTTAATCAAAAGGACTAAGAAGCGCATACAGTTCGAGTACATTCATGGTAACGAAATTGTTTGCGATGCGACTTTCGTGTATAACCAAGCTTAATTAAAATCAATTCTTTATAGAAGTTCATACGAAATTCAAAATGAAACATGAAGTCTGTTTAAAGAAAGCTTATTTCTCAGTGAAGCTTGTAAATCACGAGCGCTGCTCTTGAATTTTTATAATAAAACTTAAATTTGAAATTTGTTATTGCTTAATTATGATATTAAACATTTGATGCCATAAAAATAGGAGAGTTACAAAAAGTTAGTAATGGTGTGTTCAAGTTTCTCGCACACGTAACTTTCTGAGACGATGAAAAACTTTTCGCAACAAGGGTTCTCGTTCTATTGCGCCAAATACTTTTTATGGTGCAGCATAAAGATGCGCGCTTTTTCTCAGCATCGCATTGAAAACTGTAAATAGTTAACAACAATATGACAAGTTTTACAAGCATGCAGCGTAACAAAAAATATTTCTACAACAAAAAATGAATCTATGGTGTACAGAATTATATAATCTCATCTTAAATATAATTTCTAGGGCATCAAGAGATTAAACAATCGATTTCTTAATAATATACTTTCTCGTATATAAAGACATTACTCGTAAGTAACAATTGTTTTTAGCAACTGGCCAATTGCTGATTCTTTAATGAGCAATAAGTGTAATTTGTCTTTATAAATAACAGCAATTGGCAATTAAGTATGTAATTTCTTTTGCGCGCTTTTTTATAGCAAACGAAGCTATCGACGAAATCTCGTACTTAATTCTTGTGCAGGCACTTATCAATGTTGTTCTCTAATGCATCTAGCGAAAGTAAATTGCAGAGTTAACAGCCAGTAATTTATAGCGATTCTGAATTTTTTATGTGTTGTCTTCACATTTCAGCATTTACATCTTCTTGCCATATTGTGATCAAATGCCATTATAAATAAATCGCTGCTGCTCCATTATCCTCATTAAACATTCAAGTACTTTGTTGGTACCAAGTGCACTGTAAAATATATTTTAGTTTGCTAACTTGTCATTATTTCATAAGAAAATCATGCTGTATAAATTCTATTCACGTTTCAACATTCGGACGGAACAATATGCAAAAACGTGTTCACCTGCCGTCAAATAAGTTCTGCCCTTTGATATTTACATAGCAATATCGTGCTCTTTCAATTTCGTTTAACGCTTACGTTGCAGAATGAACACCCGAGCCAGCACAAACTCTATACAGACAGAAAATCATGTTTGCGGACATGATGTAAGGACAAAGGACAGCGTTGCAAAAACCCTTCTCTCTAGCCAGCCAGCCAGCCAGCCAGCCAGCTCGACCAATGCATAAATCTCATTTCAGCAGAGCATTGTCTTATCACAGAGGCGTGTGGTGTTTTGAATAAAATCGTGATTAATGTCTTTGATAGAGGAAATTGATTAAAAAACAATGCGACTATAAAATATGTGATCCAGAGACTGCATCTACATATATGCTGTACAACATTTCTTTTTAATGCGGAATGGAAAAAAGTTTCTCATAATTTATTGTGTTTGGCCCAAATGAACCAAAAATAAGTTTTGCTTTAGTCATCTTTCTGTGGAAGCAAAGCTTTAAATCGCATGTTATGACTATTGAGGAATGGGCCGTTGTTTAACCTCCCACTAAGAATATCTCTTGCATACCATTAAATGAATTTACTTGCGGTCAAACGGTAAGCCATAAGATTTGTTTAATGTGTGCATACCACAATTAATTTAATGACAACAATTTAAATTAATTGCATTGCATTGTACAAGCTAATATTGACCTATTTATTTATTGACCATAAGAAGACTCTAATTACAATTTTAAAATTAATTGTCTGATAAGCAAAAATTGATAAGCAATCTCTTATGACCTCAACATAGTACATAACAAATCAATATAAATTATAAACAGTTCTAATCCTTTATAATCGGATTATGCTAATATGAATGTAAATTACTGCAACTAATTTACATTACAAATTTAAATGTCAATAATAAACGGACAAATATGCATTTACATGAAATATTTTTCCTGTAATAAACTCAGAACAGAGTTGCGAAATTGGGCCATTTTCTACAATTTTAATGTAAATACAACATAATTAATGTCAAACTTAACGAGTGCGATACTTTGTCAAATTGCAGTTCGTCCATAGAATCATTAACCCAACAACTATAGCAAGGAGACATTTAGCCAAATTACATTCTTCTGACAAGGTATACGCGGCCATTAAACATAAAATTTGCTTTCAGATCATTAAATTCGTCATTTTGCTTTTGAAAAAATGACTTTTTCTTCAAACCCACAAAAACTGTCGATTCCATCAACGAAGCCAATCCATTAGATACATTCCAACGGCCAGATAGAAATAATTAAAATGCCTCTGCACTATAGCCATAAATCATATATATATATACAAAGTCTTAAGATCGAGTAATCTTGACACAATTCAATGTACTCGTCTCGTTCTGCAGCTGATTTACAAACAAAGACCTGCAATTAAGCCGAACGCGATTTCCGCTCGATATTTCATGCGCTCTATTTGCCAGGTTTAAGTTTTTACATAAATGCATTTCACTTCCTGTTACCTTACCCATTTGCAAAGTGCGCGCGCCTGTTCTGTAATCGTCCTTGTGCATAATACTCGTGTTGTGGGACAACGCGTACGAATGGCGACGACCGTGGGGGAGGATACCGTTCAATTTTCAGATCATAGACTCTTCAGCATGAGCATATATGTGACAAAAGCATTTTGCACTGTGCAATGTGCAGTCTTTGAAGTGCGGCTGTGTACGCTTTTTTGTCCCAACTGGAAACAACGGCATTTGTCGGCGCTGATGAGTTGTGGTTAAAGAACCAAAGTCGCATTGATTTGCATACATCAACTCTGTACGAAAGCCATATTTCGTACAGGCGGGAATGGGAAACCGCGTAGAATGAAACGAGAACAAAGGCGCAATGGCAATCCATTAACACAGATTTCAGAGCTGGAAAATCCGATTTTCTTTGCAAAGTGTCATCGGATGAATGAGAAAATGTTAAGGAACAAATTGAAAAGTATATATGCGCTCATATAATTTGGATCCATATCTGGAAATGGACGCCACTGTTTGCTCTAGTTTTCACTGGGTGTTCTAGTAACCACAAAAAAGAAAACATCCAGTGACCGCAGCCTGCGTGAATAGAAATTACACCCATCCAGCTGGCTGCACGAACACAAATGGCAATCGCAAGATGAATGAATCTAATGTTGGCATTTTTACCAAAACGAAACACAGAACCGGATGTTGGTTGGCAATGAGTCAACTAAATGTTTGCTACAGCATGGAATTTTTGGGCCATTGCAGGATTAAGATAGATTATGTTTTACAAAATCGATTTAACTTAAACAAATAGTAACTACTTACAAGCGACCATGTGCCCGAAAGAGCACCATCTGCCGTGTGCAGCAGTTAACGCGATTGAGAAAACAAAAAAATAGCTGCAATTAGCACAATGCATCTCTGGAGAGCATATCCTTGAAGCTCGTCCAATTGTGTTGGCACATTTAAATGACAACAATAATGACAATAAATTTCAGCTATGTTAATTTCCACCCCATGCGATGCACACAATTTGTGTTGATAGTAGGCCTACCGCAATTGCGAAGACAGCGCCCTTTCCACTGCAGCCCTCCGAGTAATCATCATCGTTTATCTTCAATTATAATTATGAGATTGAGGCGTTTAATCACGCACACGCATTTACAATAGTTCTGGGTTATACAAATCACTGTCTGGGCCTACCCCCATCTCCAACTGCGCATAAATGGGCACTAAACTGTCTCACATTTCGTCTAACTACATCACTATATTATATTATGTAAGCGCCCTGGTAAGAGCATAATTGCTAATCTTCTTGTTTTCCAATTATTTAATAAACAAATGTAACTGTCTATAGATGTATTGAATCTTACGTATGTTAAGATTTATATCTTACAGTGAATAATGATATATTTTATTAAATAAATCAAAATTTATAACTTATTCATAAAACATGTTTTGCAATTTATCTCTTTCATATCGCTAGCCACACAATTAAATATCTTTAAATCAATTGAACATCCCCATTAATCACCAAATTAGCTGCCTGTTTGTATGGCATGACGTGCTGCGAATTCACCCGCATGTTCACATCTTCACTGTTGAAGTCACCTCCTACAGTCTTCTCGACATTTGCCCTTACGACAATGTATGCATTTAAATTGGGTGTCACAATGCGTTTCATACGATCCGTTGTTCGAACAGCCGTTGGCATATGCTGTAGTGCCATAGTATTCAGATGCGCCTCAACGTTGGCCAGCAATTCTTGTGCGAATTCCGTCTCCGCAGTCGTCAGACGCTTCTCATGTTCACCACTACGTTTGCTCTCCTCATCCAAAATGTGCTCGGTAAACTCTTCGATTTTGCGTAAACGCACCCTCAGGTAATTGGCCAATAAATAACGTATTCGTTTCAGCTCCATCTGATGAACGACAAATCGGAAGTCTTGTGCAGGATTTTCCATCAATATCTTTTCGAATGTTTCGATCTGTGATATCATCAAGTCAAGCATTTCCTGCTTATGTGGTAGGATTTCAGGCGCTGATAATTCATTTTTCCATGCATTTTCTAAAACTTCAAGTACCTGCAATTCAATTAGTTCATAAAATGTTGTACTCAGTAGAACAAAATGTAGTAAGGAGTACCTTGCTTGGAGTTATTTCTTCGCCTTCAGAATCAGAGAGGCTATTATCATTTTCCAGATCATTGTTTTCCGTGTGGTTTTCATCTTCCATTGTGTATGCACTAAAGTATATTTTTGCTACTATTTTATTTTTAAGATAAACAAAAGGGATAATAATTATTTGGAAAAATATTTTCAAACAAATGTATATAAACAAAATTTTATTAAACCGTCCTGCAAATGGACTGAAAATAAAAAGCGAAATTGACGCATGTCAAAATGACTTTGGCGCCTCATCAGCGTTGCCAACAAATGTGTTTTAACTGGTAAAATGTTCGACTCCATAATTATCACTATTATAGTTAAAATATAGAAAATTATTAAATAATAAAAAAATTATATTTTATTATTAAGATTTACTATTCTATATCCACGTTAACTGTAATTTTAAATTATCAACATAATTACTTCAACATAAATAATCAATTTTTCATGTGATCTTTTCCACAATCTTTTACAACGGGAAATTGAGTTATAACATAAGTAGAGCATCGGGGGAAGCCTGTAAATGCCTGAACATGTAATTTTGCAGCCACTTATGCTAACATCAACTTGTCTCGATGCAAGCGAAGTATCGAGTAAGTAGTTGGATGCACAATGGCGGAAAACCTCGTCGTCAAAGTCAAGTAAACCACATAGAAATTCGATTGTCAATTTCCTCAAACAACAATCTATTGAAGTGCTATTGCACATCCGTTTTTCTTCATTCTGTTTAAGTTTAGAATGTTCCCGCATTTCATTATTCCGCGTGCTTTATGTGCAAGATTCTTTATATTCCACCATATTTCCCACAAATAAATGCAAGACGTAAACGGTTGGTGGAAGATCGAATAGATTGAAGACAAATGTAAATGTGGTCCTTGTATAAACGAATTTTCTGGAAAGTGAAAGCTCCTGCTGCATTAAGCTTGTTAGCCAGGATGATTCATTGCAATCAGTGAATACAATGCATCTCGTTGTCGTTTTTGGAGCGAATATAATGTGCAATGCATAAAAGGACATCCGTTAGCATATTATTTGACACTTTGTCAGATAAAACCGACGAACTGGTGTGGTGTGAAGCGAAATGTGCATCCCTATCATGTGTATTATGCTCGTGTGCATTGTTTTCCAGCAACCTTATTCCGGCATGGCTAGTGCAATTTTTGACGGGGGAGACGTTGGTTAATTCTGCACTCAGCTGAACGGAAAAGTCGCCCCATCACGGCGTTATGTAGCAAACAAAATAAGCATAGTGAAAGAGTTTATGTGGGACAATGTTTAGTGAAATGTAATCACCACAAAAATGGGGTGACTTTGAATTTTTGATTTTTTTTTTCTGTAACTTTATTCTGGCCCTGATACGGTGCAAAGACTTTACAGCATGAGGAGCCTCCCCTCCACGTCCCTTGTACAGCTCTTTATTGCTGGCAAAATGGCTTTGCCAGTTGAAGGAATGACATGACAACGCACCACACTCCACGGGACCAGGTTTGGGTGGCGGTGTATATCTAGGCGACTGTGTTCGGTATATGGCCGCAAACGTAGATCGTCCTTGCACACAAGCAACATACTATTCAGTTTAGTAGCTGCTCTTTCGCTTAACAGTTACCAGCTTATATTCATTTTATCTTTTTATTCAAATTAAATTCAATGTAAATGGTAAAAATCTCCTTTTGTTTGTCGTCCCTGGGAGAGAAACTTGCCTGTACATGTCCACTAAAAGAAATGCAAAGTGAAAACGGCACCGTAGACAAATGAGAAAATGTTAATAAAATGTAATGATTGCTATCAGCACGTGATTTTGCATAAAATCTCAACTCCACGTTGAGCCGTTTTCTTGTCTTTTGTATCATTTAAGCACGTGCATCGTCCTATAGTTCCAATTTTTTTCTTGTTACATATATACGAGTAGTTAAGGTGAGTAAATGCCATGCAGTTGCTAATTGAAAGTGCACTGCACAACTTTGCTTGTAAATACAAAATTAATTAGCATATAAATATTTCTTCGGACCCAATTGAATAGTGAAGCAAAACCGACAGATTGCATTTCTACTCATTTATCAATTGATCCTTACCGATTAACATTCATACAATAAAGTAATACGTTTCCGTAAACCAATTAGCAATAAACAAGCTTCCTCAAAAAATGTGTCACATAATAATTAAATCTTATAAAACATTATGTTAAGAATCATTGGACTTTGGCTATATAGAAGACATCTCCGTCCATTAAACCCCATCTTAATTATTCACTAAATCAAATTACCCGTTAAGCCAGTGCTTTCCACTTTCGTTCTTTTACATTTTATTGGACTTCCTTGGCGGGGCGGCGCAGCTGGATGAACCTGCCATCTCTGTATAAGACTTTTATCGCGTTACCCAAGTAAGCAGACGTAGAATTTTAAAGGGTTTGCATTTCATTGCTTTAATGAAGTTTATTTTAGATGGTCGACGCCTTTTGCCTCAAAAACTCATCAGTATAATTCCATTAAGATTCCCTTTCCGATTGATGTCCTCGTCATTCTCCTTCGCACTTACGCGTCGTTGCATTCATGAGCGGGCCGCGACCATAAATGTCATAGGCAGTTGGTTCGACCATTCGCATCACTGTCAATGAGTTGAGCTGATAAGAAGATTTAAATGAATAACAAACCGTATCGTCCCTTTCATCAGTTTCTCTATATTCACAATCCACAATCTTTTATGTTGCTCATTGTGACAGTCTTCCAATACAACTTTTACGTCCATGCATTTTACTCTGCCACTGCATAATTCAAATGTAAATCCTTTCCTTTGCGTTTAATCCACTTTTTGGTACAGCTAAAAAGAATAAAAGTTGCCCGCATCCTTTTAAAACTTAACCGAGCACATCCTTCATGTTGTAATATGTACATTGAATTTTCCCGGTCGTTTTACCATTGATACACAAATGATTCGATTTGCCGGAAGCCTTTTACTTCAAAAGTTGTTGTTCGATTTCGCCTTAAATTCAACTTCCCCCTTAGAGATATCTTCCACTTTTGGCACAAAGGCAAACTAGATGACGATAAGTAAGTTTTGGCGCATTTTTAGAGCAATTCGAGCATTTATTATAACCGCTCTGATTCAGTCAATTCCCCAAATTCACATAATCCTTTGTGGTCTATATGATTTTAAAAGTGAAAAGCGCTTCTCTAGTCACTATTCATGTTTATTCCTAAGGTCATAAAGTATACATAATTTACGTTGAAAAGCGCCAGCAAGGTGCAAATCATGGCAGCTGACACGGCCGCCAGGGAAGCCGGCGCTAATTTGAAAATGCGAAAATTATTCACGCACGAATAAATGCCGGTGTAGAATTTATTTAATAATTATGCAAATATGCGTTAGATAAATATTAATTCCTGTAAATGAATTAAAATGCTTACTCATATCAATTAAGACGAGTTAAATGAGTGAGTCCGGATTATATCATCCCCTGCTGCCACTGTTTTAGCGCGTCATGCTTTTGACTTCGTGTGCAAGTCATGGGGGTGGTTTTTCTGTGTTATTTCGATAATTTAAAGAGTTCTGTGCTTGCCTAGTGCCTATACATACACAAATTATTCTCGCAAGTATCATCCATGTCGCACTTGCCAACGCCTGCATCTCATCTGATCCTGGGCAAGGAGATGTACCTATACATCTATATGGGGCGACGGTTGACGTATAGACGCAGATTTAGCTTGTTCCATCCTCTAATCTTGTGTATTTAATCCATTTCACGGTCCACCTTCTTCATGCCACCCACATTGTCGCAATGTACTAACCCACGACTAGCGTGGTAACGTGCGCTTCCCGAACGCCACGCCATGCCATGACGATAACAATTAAGCAATGTTTATGGTTGCAAATTAAAGTTAATAAAAGGGGTGAATTGAAATTACTGGCTAAGCTGGTGCAGTTCTAAATGCTGTGTGATGGGGCTACACAATGCGGAAAGATGTTTAAGAAAAAAATGGACCTGGCTAATGCTCGAAGCCAATCGTTGTGTCATTGGAATCCTAATGGACGTGTTTTCACGTTCACTCTAATGTTTGGTGTCTTAAAAACGGGTTAGTATTGCCGATTGGGGCGGGTTTGGTGGCCGCGGTGTGTTTGTGATGGTTTGTTACAATTGGGACAGTGTCTGTGCATCTTATCTATACATTTTTACTTTGAACATTATTGCTGAATATGTGTATGAGAATCGGCAACTGATAAGTGATAACGAATGCGAGCTTATCTTTAATTAGGTGAGGCAGAAACAGCAATGGAGGGTTACCTTGAACGCGATTTTAGAATATACTTAAGTAAGTTGACGCTCGCTGAATGAATATTAATTTGTACTTGCAATGATTACAATACTTTGTCGTACTCATTTTCAATAATTGATCACAATGAATTTCAATGAAGATAGTGGAAAGGTGTGCACCTTAAATGTACATCAAATCGCGTCGGCAGTTTGGGAAATGGCACTGCAGACGACATGCTTTGGCTTCCTTTTAAAATGTACTTTACGGATTATGCTCGTCGCGAATAATTTATAGTGTTAACAAAATACATAACAATAAACATAAATCGTCAAAAAAAAAAACTAATGATTATTCCAGTGATATAAATCCGACATCACACCCAAATCACATAAACGAGCAGATTCGCGCATAATAAATGTGCTTTAGGCGATTCCATGACGATTCAGAGCTTATCTCCCTGTAGAGTGACTAACAGTTAACTAATAGAAAACATATATGTACTTATCTTTTACAAAAACATAAAACCACACCTGAACGATTGCGCATTCAAGTGAAACAAACTGAATAAAATATAAACAAATCACCACAATGGAGGAACTGGATGGCGTTCCCCAGACAGTGCTTGGACATCAAATAAAAACACGTACTCAAATCACACTAACGTGCTTAGTGCCCACCACCTTGGAACTGTTCACCTACATAACAGTGATTGTCGCCGACTTAGGGGTAGTGGTCGCCCACTTCAAAGATTCTAATAACATTTATGCGTCCCTTACGCTGGCACTAATATGCCTACCGGCTATCGGCTGTTTCTGTTCCATTGTCGTGTCGCCGTGGCAATGGCCGTCCGACCAGGCCGTTTGCGACAGAGAGAACAGTCGATTCTTTGGTCGGCAAACTTTTAATTTGATTTTCTTCCCAGTGGGTGCTGTCTATAGGTAGGTTGGTTTCTTGATATATATACGCGCATTTTGAGTACATTGGTAATTGTGTTGTTTGCCATTTGTGTGTATCTATATGGAACGATAGAGCCTAAAATGCCAAAGAGGACGCCCGTGTTAAACTAATTAGGAAAGTTATAATGAATTGAATTTGCAGATTTGCTCGGCGAATTTTCTGGTCCATTGAGGCGTTGTTTTATGACCGTGATAGCTATGAGCGGCATCATTCCACAGAGAAGGCCGCCGAGACGTCACCGTTTGAGTTGTATCACTTTTTGCAGGCCTATCTGCAATCTGCTCCACAGATAATACTGCAGTTGTTCATTTTAATGCGGGAAAATGAGTTTCGCAACTATGAAACAAGTAGGTATAGGTTATGCTCTCGTTATTGTTAGAAAATGTAAGACAACCTTTTTTACATTTTTTTAGCAACCGCTCAAGTAGTAAGCGTAACCTTCTCACTTATACAATTGGCGACGATAACAATGTCCTTTCAACGATTCGAAAGTCAAAAGGTGGTAGGACGCCATTATCCGTGGGCAACCTCTCAGCAAATCTGTACACGACGCAATCATCTACAAAGATCATTGAGTTCTCCAGATGATGTTAAGAGTCAGTCCAGCACGCAGCTAATGACGCCCACAGAATTCCCAGAGACTGAACATGTAATGCGGAATTTCAAGCGGAAATTCTTCCCCAACGAGGAGGCTCGACAATCTGCAGAAGTGGGGCATGTCAAACGTACTCAATCCTTAAGTCCAGTTAGTGTCACAAAATTAGTATCATTCAACATAACAGACGACGAGAAGTTGGACGGCAGAAAATCTAGCGAAACTAGTTCAATTGCATCACCCAGTTCTACTAAACGGATATCCAAAATATCTGAAGTGCCAGACGATGACACTTTAGCTCACATTAATGAGATTCAAGAGTACGTTAGCGCCGTGGATGGTTCACAAGGCCCAACTGTCTCACCGCGAGTGACTACGGTGAATTTCGACGTAGTGCCTGATGCTCCAGCACCACCTACTCCACCCACGGTGGGTCCAATGAAGCGATTGTCTATGCTCAAAAGCAGGGTAATGTCCAACGCAGAACACTACCTGAAAGATCACGTGCCTAGATTGCCTTCAGCGTT
Source organism: Sylvicola fuscatus (assembly GCA_026546915.1). Classification (NCBI taxonomy): domain Eukaryota; kingdom Metazoa; phylum Arthropoda; class Insecta; order Diptera; family Anisopodidae; genus Sylvicola; species Sylvicola fuscatus. The sequence goes on from JANSTS010006656.1 coordinate 69,471, forward strand.
ATTTCCTCATGACGAAGTTGACCACATAGCAAAGGCAAATGACGAAGTCGATTTAGTTCTGCCCACGAGACGAAGTATGGTTGTTGGCCTGGAGCAAGAAGATTTCGTAGCCAAATCTGTGTCATTTACTGGTTGGGTTCTATTCCTTCTTACCAGAATGATTGCACTCTCTACATTTGCAGTGTTCTTCCCAGAAGAGTGTTTCTACGTTGCTTGTGGTCATTATCTCGTAATGTTTGTGTGTCTTTGCTACGAGACAAAACTGCACGAAAAAATAGAACGAACTTACTTTTATTTGTTCCTTTCTTATGTGTACATCTTCAGTATTTTGGAGTTTAAGATCAAATTTATCCATGTTAGAAAGTGGTACGTGGGTTACATTTTACTGGTCACTGTCCAAAATCTTGTGATTTCATTGATTTGGTATTTAGGTTCCGAATTTGAGTCGTGGTGGTTTGAATTTATGTTTAACGTCATCATGGTGGGCTCATTCTATGCGATTGCCTGCTTCTTATTCTACTACTTTAGACTGAAACCGGCAGACAAAATTTTGTTTAAAAACGAAACGTGACGAAAAATGTTCAATCACAAGGCACAAACGTCTTGCATTTTATCCCACATATTTTTGTTTATTATCATAAAAGTTTTATTTTCATTATAAGTCAAATGGACCGTTTTCATAAGTGCGATCAAAATGTGTTAAAAATTGTTGATTCGACATTACAAATGAACAGAAGGCTATACCAAAAACTCTCTTTAGTGTCATAATAAAATCAAAATATTTGCATAAATAAAAAATGAATTATAAAACTTAGTAAATAGTAATTGTATGGAACTTAGCCTATCCAGAACAACCTCTGCATCCACAATGGACGCACTCTACGACGCGCCCTTCCTCCAATTTAGATTTGGGGACTCGACAAATACAATTTGTTCCGAAATTCGTGTCTCGTGTTTGGATGCAGCGTAGACAGCACAAGTTTTCGTACCCAGACTTCTTCCACTTGGCGATGAGGTTTCCATCAGCAATCTTCTCCTTAAGGCAGTATTCGTAAAGCTCACGATTGATTGCCTTGCGTCTGTAGAATAGGTCGTAGATGTAACGACTTTTCTGATGATGGATTTTAAATATTGGCCAAAGAGACTCATTGATACGTTTGCCTTCATGAGGTTCTGTTTCAGCTGCAAATTTAAAAATATTTGTTAATAATCTGTTACGACCTTTTTTTTATCTTTAAAGATAAAACACAATTTGTTTGTTCTTGAACATGCAGTTATATTCGAGACACAATAATGGTATAATTATTGTATTAATTATAAAGTAAATTTAAATTGTCTTAAGCACTAACCTTGTCCTGGAAATTTCACTTTTTATGATTGATTCAAGGCTTTCTTCTGGTTAGCACGAATAATACATTTTCAAAATATAAAATTTTCCAATCAAAGTCGTACTTTAACACATTTGTTAAAAGTAATTTAAGAAAGCAGAGAACCATAGTGTAAATTTAACCTCACAAATAGAAAATGGGTCCACAAACCTTCTCTCATCTTTTGCTCCAATTCCTCCAGTGTTGGTTCAATCAGTTCCCATCCATCAGGAGGCGGCTTTTTACTACGACGCACTTTTGGCATGATTTATTATGGAGTTTTTTTTAATTATTTACTAAAAACTAAATTTTAAGCGTCACTATGTTTTGTGTGAATCTTTAAATAAAAATAATTTCTTCTGCTATTCTCAAACTGACAAATGACAGATGTCAGATTATAATCTGCAAAAACGGGAAACACTCATAAAAGCAGGTGTGGCAACTTTTTATACAATTTCGAAATTAAATTCAAATTATAACACAATATAAAATTGATAATTTAAATAATTCAGAAGGTTATTTTTTACGTTGTTGCTTTTTTTAATATTGATTATGTTAAAAACACCATTGATTTTGAAAAAAAATTTCGAGTATAATTCAAAATTCCCTTTTATTGAAAACCCCACAAATGCATGAAACGTCCTGCTGAAGAAAACCAAGACAATTCCACCCCTTTCCATTCATCACGTTCCAACTTTCAAGCACGCGCTCGTTACAGTAAACAGTAAATGGAGGGCTTAGGGCGCCGAGTTTCACCCTCGCAAGACGCGTCAGCCGTCGCCGTTTTGCTTTCTTGCGTTCTCATTTGTGTCTTTTTCTATCGTATGTTGACGCGCGTTTGAATGTTATTCGTTCGTGATTCGTATGCCCATTCAGTACATGCTGCTGTGTGCCTGCGTCGCGACGCTCTGTCTCATTGGCAAACACTATCAGGAAATATTTGACGTTTAATATAGTGACAGCGCCTAGGCACGGCACATTGGCTTGTTTTGATTTGTGATTTAGACGCGATTTTGCTATTTATCCAAAATAAAAGTAAACTACCGTGAACGGTCATCGGACAAAGCCAAGTGTCTAGTCATCCGAACCATAGAAGAAGTGCCTTTTATTCTTTCATTTGTAGCCGAACGTACCAGTCATCAGTTTTCTTATTCGAATATTTATTTCAAGGGGGTGTGTGCTGGTGCCTGTCAGGGTTGTGAAACTTTTCTAACCTACATTGTGTGTGTATGTGAACGCACGTGCGTCTATTGGATTAAACGGAATCTTTTAGTTACCAAGGTAAGTTGCATATGTACATACTTCAATATTTAATAGTCTTAACAATTACCTCGCTAGAAGAATTCGATTTGAAAGCAATAAAGCCTTTTAATAATATGTCTATTGCTTTGGTTCACAAGGCAAAGTTTAGGACGGCAAATATAAATATTTTATGCTAAAGTCCTTTTTTGTGTTGCACTCAAACTATGACTTCTGTAATGAATGGGATTAAGAACTGGAGTTTTTTGTTACATTCTCATATGTAGATTAATAGTGAACCAAATTATGCATATTCATAGAGTTATATTTTTTGTATTCATCATAAGAAGTATATCAATTAAATAAATTGTTTTTTTTTTAATGATTTTTGTTGTTTTCTCCAAATTATATATTTATGTAAAACGGTAAAAATACGTTAAATAATCACTTGGTTTATACGTTTATCAAATTAACTACGCACATGTTCTTTTCGCGCATTAAAAATGCATTAGCTTTACATTGAACACCGAACATAGTTTTAAATGAAACTAGAGCATACATACGAGTAGAACAATCTACAACAATTCCAATTATCAGTACTGATTTGACATAATTTGTATTTTTGTAACAGTTTTGCAGACATTCAATCATTGCAAGACAAAATATAAAAACAAGTACAAATGTATATAGCTTCATGCTTTACTATTTAATTATAGAATTACTTGTATACAAGTATGCATTGTAAATAACAGGGAGGGTTAGTTGGAACTGCATATCGATATTAAATATAGCCACTTGCAATGAATTTTCGGGTTTATTTTAAAATTCAGAGATCCGTTTGCACCTTGTTTAAATGCGCACGTACGTGCGCGTGCATATGCACAAAAGACGTAGTTTCAGTTGCAGTAGAACCGAATTTTGAAAACAAATAACTTGATTCTACTAACTAGGAAAAAGAGATAGTTTAAGAGATGACGCTTTTATCAGTCCAAACAATTTATAATGAAGATATGCATAACCTGTCAGACGACTGGAATGACGCACCTGTATGGGATGACGATCCTAGATCGCAAGTTCATAATTTTAGTGATCTTTGTGGCCTTTTCATGTGTACCGAAAAGTAACTTACTGATTGATAGATATTTTGAAAATTAATGCGCAAGAAGGTTTTTTAAAGCATAATTTCTTAGACATATACTTACTTGCCAGCATAAACGTTATCTGTTATGGCAACGCATTAACATATGTGTGAAAACTGAACAGTATTACGACTCTACATAAATCGCATAATTAAAGTGAGAAGGACGAGCGAGATAACCAGATGACAGTGGAAACAAGCTGGTGCGGCGCGAGTACGGAGCAGTCGCCACATATTTAGGCAAATACCTTAATCCAGCGGATTTATTTGTCAGTCGATATTGAGCTTTCAGCATCTCGAGTCTCGAGTCACTCAAGAAACCGCATTTAGCTTGTGCATGCGCCGAAACGTCTTTATCGCGGTTTATTTGAAAATGTTTGAGTCTGTTGGCGGACTTTAATGGTTCAAAAATTGATTTTAAGTTAGTCTGACGTTAAATTTCGCCGTGTTCGCACGCAGTTTACAATCGTGTGCATTTTCGTGCGTCCAAAGTGCAGTGTTAAGTCATTTAGTGGATTTCAGCGAAACCATAACGAACTTTCTTCTTAATAAATAATTTTGATCAACTATTACTTTAAATTAAAAAGGTATATTTTGTGTGTTCGTGGCAATATTGTTTTAATTTTTAGTTTTTTTTTAAAGATTTGATGTAGGCCTAAGTTATTCATAAAATGTATTGTCTGGAACCTTTGGTATCATTCAAAACCATTTTTTTTTAAATACGATAATTGTAACTTTTAACCGCTCTATGATTTGTTCACCAATGTTAAAAAAAGTCTTGTTATTTGTTTTTAAATTAAACACATTTCTGTTTTAATAAGTTTAACGATTAATAACGCAAAGTGCATTCAATTTAAATTGTTCATTCTTGAGTTTTCTTGTTGTTTTTTGCAATCTTTATCGTAATACATGATCTAATCTCGCACATTTCACAATTTCACTTAAAGCTTCAGATTCGCGAACATCTCGCACTATGAGACATGAACAAATGCGGCCAGTGATTCCTCCCTCGCATAATTGTCCCCTTTCTTTGTTTCTTATGCCACATTTTCACGTGTGCATATTCACTACAGCCTACAACTGAATATATGACACTTTATTGTCGAACACATGTTCACAAACACTACTTTACACCAACATATGCTGGCTATGAGCACTGAGCACTGAGCAGGGCAATGGCGATCTTGGGACGAGCAGACCGACACATAGTCTTAATTGGATTTATTACCACTTTTTATTTTATCATAGAAGACAGTTCTGCGTCTTTTCGTAAAGTAAATGAAGTAGTGTAAAAAAATTTGCACAGTCTTTAAACTGCATGGTTGATTGTGTATTGAATTTGTGTAAGGCTCAAAGTACAATTTCTATAAACGTATTATTTGTGAATATAAAATTGGTTTGTGTATAAATTAAGAGGCGTTTTATCGCGGTTGCATATTCATACATTTTTAAAAGGTCTGTCTTTCACAACAAAAAGACTTTAGACTCTTCAATTGTTATCAATTCGATTTATCAACACATTTCGTGTAAATCTAGCGCATTTTGACTACTCATAGATCAACATTTTTGATAAGCTTCAGTGGTGACACAGACCTCAAAAACTTACCCCTTATCAGTTGCCGTTCTTTATTAGATTATATCGTATGATCGTCATACTGTTGACGGTGCACAGAAAAAGAAGTTATGTCTCACGTGCATATGAGCTACTTATAATGTTGCGATTGCACTGCTCGTTTATGAATCCGTTTAATTGAATTATTAGTTTTGATTTGATTTTTCATCTCCAATAATTCAAAAATATATTCAAACATCAATTTGTGTATTAATTCTTCAAAATGTTTAAGTCTTTACGTTAGTCGTTGGGTGAATCTCAGATTATAAATTATATAAAGTCGACTGCATTGTAAATTTAAAGAATTCATTCATAAAAGCTGATCTGCCTGATGTGAATGAATTTTTAATAAGTTTAAAATTTTTTTTAAACATATTTGTGGTATAATTAATTTAACTGTCATTTTTTTTTTATTTTATTATTATTTCCTCATAAGTATTAAATATTCTTTAAGCCAACAACCTTTAGCAAACCTTGCTAACTTTTTTTTTGAATTTACAAACTGAGAAATTCCTAAGTTTCTTCGCGTCAATTTTTTATTTTCCTTGTGTGCACACTTCTTCTTAAAGCTCTTCCTTTGCATACCACAATGATGAACGCATTAAATATGTTTTCTATGGATAAAACAAAGGTCATAACCACCTTATTTCGCTTATTTATTTATGCAGATTAGCCGGCAATATCAGACACGTTTCACTATCAAACACATGTGTGTTTTATTGACTGGAATTATTCAACCGACTTTGAAGACGAACGATGGCATTGATCACCGAATGCTTATATTTTTATAGTCTCCTTTGAAAACTGCGTGTCGTTATGTCTTTTCTTGGTCGACTATCAAGATGCCCGGATGCAAAATTAGTCTAGTAAATGTTCGTGTTATTGAAATGAGATTTGATCCATTTAAATTAGTTTCGCACAGTTTTAATATCAAATTTATGAAATTAAAAAATTAATTGATTACATTAGTTAAACATGTTTTCTTTCTTTTTGCAGCATATTCGTGCAGTTGACTATCTCCATAAATGGATGAACAATTTAACTAAACAGTTAAAATTGTGCAAAGAGTTTAATTGTAAAAGCAAAATAAAAAAATTCTGCAAAATATATCGATTGTTAATGTGAATAAAATGAGTGACAAAAGCAAGAACATGAATTCCGAAGAGATCTCACCGTCACACAACCAGCCGTCCATGGCACCGGCTGTGGTCATCAACATGACAAACGCCTCCGACCAAAACGCCAACAAAATCTCCAGCAATGGCATCTTTCAGCCGTTAAATGTGAAAAGTGCTGTACCAAAAAACAGGTGAGAAAATATTAAGAAGTAGTTATATTGCCTTTTTAAATGCGTTCGTGTACTCGTATAACACAGAGATAAATTAATTATTAGCGCCTATTTATATATAGCTGAGTTAACACGTTAACTGTCCTATGAGCCACCCGCGGCTCACGAATTTTTCTCGTCAA
>JANSTS010006658.1:0-12602 GCA_026546915.1 Sylvicola fuscatus
AGTTTCGATGTTATCATCAATGAATGGGTTAGATAGCTCATGGTAACAAGTGGTCGGGGTTTTATTGTCGAAAAATAACGATGTTTTCTACGCGTTACTTAACGCGATCACGATTAAACCATCCGTATGAGTAAATATGGTATATGCATTTTGTGCATTAAAAAAATATTCACGAAGGCTACACGTATTTGCCGCGATCGCTAGCATTTATACGCGTGCAATGGAGACGCTTATTATGTGTGTTTGTATAATGATCTGAATTCGCGCAATAAGCATATGTGAAATAGTATTGCATATTGAAAGACGCGATGTTTACCCGGAGAACTTTTTAATATGTGAAATGCAAATAAATGCTATTGAATATAAACAATCCAGAAGATTAACCAATTTATCTGAACTATAAAAAGTGTCGATATCGAATTCCTATTACCAGGTTTGGTACTTAAAATATCATTTAATTTTTGTTTGTTCAATATTAGTGATATAAAATAATAGTTCTATTCAAGATAATTGATAATTTATGAAAGAAAAGAGAAAGAGAAAAGATTTCAACTACAGATAAAACATATGAAAGAACCTTGCTTTATATATACCTAACTTTAATGGTTCCAAAATTAAATAAATCTTAATTGCTTTAGAATATAAATCTAAAATGACATCAATCGCTACGCTTCTTCTGGAAGATGGGACTGTTTTGGAAGGACAAAGTTTTGGTGCACCCATCGATTCAGATGGTGAAGTTGTATTTCAAACCGGTATGGTTGGTTATCCCGAATCGATGACTGATCCATCATATCATGCTCAAATTCTGGTACTCACTTACCCATTGATTGGAAACTATGGAATACCGAATGACGAGCTAGACGAAAATGGACTTCCGAAATTTTTTGAGTCCATTGGTAGAATTTGGGTGTCGGGACTTGTGGTCGGCGAGCTATGCGAAAAGCCATCTCATTGGCGTCAAGTGAAAACACTCTCGCAATGGATGGCGCAGAATGGTGTCCCAGGAATCACTGGAATCGACACAAGAGAACTAACAAAGAAGATCCGTGAGAATGGAACTATTTTGGGTAAAAATATTTTTGGGTTTATCTGATGTAGCAATTAAACAATTCATTTGTATTTTTTATAGGGCGAATTATTCAGGGCAAAGCACCAGAAAATAAAACTACCACCTTTCTTGATCAAAACTCTCGTAACTTGGTAGCTGAGGTTTCTTTAAAGAAGCCGACAACCTACAATGTTAATGGCAAAGTACGAATATGTGCTGTCGATTGCGGTTTGAAATTAAATCAAATTCGATGCCTTACAAGACGTGGAGCTCGTGTAGATGTTGTTCCGTGGGATCATGTTTTAAATCCTCAAGATTTTGATGGTCTTTTTCTTAGCAATGGTCCTGGCGATCCCGTTACATGCAGTACAACTGTGAACAATATTAGAAAATTGATTGAGTCGAGCAGTAACAAACCTGTTTTTGGAATTTGTCTCGGACATCAACTTCTGGGAAGCGCGGCAGGATGTAAAACATACAAAATGAAGTATGGTAATCGTGGTCACAATCTTCCGTGTATTCATCACGGCACAAATCGTTGCTACATGACATCCCAAAACCATGGTTATGCAGTCGATGCGACGACTTTGTCAACTGACTGGGAGCCTTTGTTTACTAACGCCAACGATGGAACTAACGAAGGAATCGTTCATACCAAACGTCCGTTTTACAGTGTCCAATTTCACCCAGAGCACACAGCTGGTCCCGAAGATCTCGAAGTTTTGTTTGATGTATTTTTGGATACCGTGGTAGAGCTAAAAAACAATTCTGGAGCAATTATTAACATGAAACAGCGGCTTACTGACAAATTAGCATACAGAGCAACTGAAGAGATAAATATTGAGCGTCCATCCAAAGTGCTTATTTTGGGCTCTGGTGGCCTTTCCATTGGGCAAGCGGGTGAATTCGATTATTCTGGATCACAAGCAATCAAGGCTCTAAAGGAGGAGAAGATTCAAACTATTCTTATCAATCCTAATATCGCCACAGTTCAAACGTCAAAGGGGCTGGCTGACAAAGTTTACTTTTTGCCACTAACTCGGGAATATGTGGAGCAAGTTATCAGATCGGAGAGACCCAATGCCATTCTTCTTACGTTTGGAGGTCAAACTGGATTAAATTGTGGCGTTGAATTGGAAAGGGCTGGTATTTTCAAAAAGTATAATGTCCGAATCCTGGGAACACCAATTGAATCGATAATTCAAACAGAGGATAGAAAAATATTTTCCGAAAAAGTAGCCGAAATCGGAGAAAGTGTTGCTCCATCAGAGGCAGTTTACTCGGTCCAGGAGGCACTGGAAGCCGCTGAAAGACTACAGTATCCTGTGATGGCACGTGCAGCATTCTCATTGGGTGGATTAGGCTCTGGGTTCGCCAGCAATATCGAGGAATTGAAAGCGCTAGCCCAACAGGCTCTTGCCCATTCCAATCAATTGATTATCGACAAGTCGCTGAAAGGATGGAAAGAAGTCGAGTATGAGGTGGTTAGGGATGCGTTTGACAACTGCATAACTGTTTGCAATATGGAAAATGTGGACCCACTGGGAATCCATACCGGCGAGAGCATTGTGGTAGCACCATCGCAGACTTTATCCAATCGCGAATACAACATGTTAAGAACGACAGCAATCAAAGTCATTCGTCATTTTGGAGTTGTCGGAGAATGCAACATTCAATATGCTCTAAATCCTCATTCAGAAGAGTACTACATCATTGAGGTGAATGCTCGTCTTTCAAGAAGCTCGGCATTGGCAAGCAAAGCTACTGGCTACCCATTAGCTTACGTTGCTGCTAAACTCGCGCTGGGCATTCCACTACCTGATATCAAGAACTCGGTTACAGGTGTAACTACGGCTTGTTTCGAGCCCAGTTTAGATTATTGTGTTGTGAAAATGCCGCGATGGGATTTAGCGAAATTCACAAGAGTTAGTAAGAACATCGGCAGCTCTATGAAGAGTGTGGGAGAAGTTATGGCTGTTGGTCGCAAATTTGAGGAAGCCTTCCAAAAGGCGTTGCGCATGGTAGATGAAACTGTTAATGGATTTGATCCGTACATTAAGCCAGTTATTGAAGATGAGCTGGAACAGCCTACAGACAAACGAATGTTTGTACTGGCAGCTGCACTCAAGAACGGATACAGCATTGAGAAATTGTATGACTTGACAAAGATTGATAAGTGGTTCTTGGAGAAGATGAGTAACATTATAAAGTATTTAACCGTGCTGGAAAATCATGGTAATAATTTGACAACAGAATTACTTTTAACTGCAAAGCAGCTGGGATTTTCAGACAAACAGATATCTTCGGCGATTAAAAGTACTGAATTGGCAGTTAGGAAGTTAAGGCAGGAGCTGGGAGTCACTCCGTATGTTAAACAAATCGACACAGTGGCTGGAGAATGGCCAGCGACTACCAACTACTTGTTTATTACGTACAATGCTTCGGCACATGACATTGAATTCCATGGAGGCTACACAATTGTAGTGGGATCCGGCGTTTATCGCATTGGAAGTTCTGTTGAGTTTGATTGGTGTGCTGTTGGATGTCTCCGGGAGCTTCGAAACTTGGGACATAAAACGATTATGATTAACTACAACCCAGAAACAGTGAGCACAGACTATGATATGTGTGACAGATTGTACTTTGAAGAGATATCTTTTGAGGTTGTGATGGACATCTACAGTGTGGAGAATCCAGAAGGTATCATCCTGAGTATGGGTGGTCAATTGCCAAATAACATTGCAATGGATTTACATAGGCAACAAGCTAGAGTCTTGGGAACTTCACCAGAATCAGTTGATGGTGCTGAGAATCGTTTCAAATTTTCCAGAATGTTAGATCGAAAGGGAATCTTGCAACCAAGGTGGAAGGAACTGACAAGTTTAGAGTCTGCATTTGCGTTTTGTGATGAAGTCGGTTATCCGTGCCTAGTTAGACCCTCCTATGTGCTGTCAGGAGCTGCAATGAATGTAGCTCACTCTAATAGAGATCTGGAAACCTATTTGAGTGCAGCGTCAAAACTTAGTAAAGAGCATCCAGTAGTTATATCAAAGTTCTTGATTGATTCCAAGGAAATCGACGTCGATGCTGTGGCAGCTGACGGACAGATTTTGTGCATGGCTGTGTCGGAACATGTTGAAAACGCTGGCGTACATTCCGGAGATGCGACACTTGTTACACCGCCACAGGACATAAATATGGAAACTCTGGAGAAAATAAAGGAAATCGCTAGAGACATTGCTGCACTTTTGGACGTTACGGGACCATTTAACATGCAGTTGATTGCCAAAAATAATGAGCTTAAAGTTATCGAGTGCAATGTTCGCGTATCACGTTCATTTCCATTTGTTTCAAAGACATTGGATCATGATTTTGTCGCGATGGCTACGCGTGTAATTGTCGGGCATGAAGTGGAACCAGTCGACGTTCTCCACGGATGCGGCAAAGTAGGTGTGAAGGTGCCGCAATTTAGTTTTTCAAGACTGGCGGGAGCGGATGTTATGTTGGGCGTAGAAATGGCGTCAACTGGTGAGGTGGCGTGCTTTGGAGACAATCGATATGAAGCATATCTGAAAGCAATGATGTCCACTGGATTCCAAATTCCCACAAAGGCAATCCTCCTAAGCATTGGAAGTTATAAGGTAAATATTTTCATAATTTTTTTATGAATTTTTTGGGATTAAGAAAATTTATATTTTCCATAGCTAAAAGTAGAGCTGTTGCCGTCAATCCGCATTCTGGCGAAAATGGGCTACAAACTGTACGCGTCAATGGGCACTGGAGACTACTACACAGAACACGGTGTAGACGTGAGTATATTGTTATAGTAGTACGATTAGGCTATCAATGAGTGTCCATCGCATCGTCTGTGCTATACAGGAACAATTAAATGATAAGAAATCGCACCAGTCATAATTCATTTAATTAAACTTAAATGATATTGCTTTTACAGCTCATTTCTATTTTAGTAATTCACACGAGGTATTTGTTGTGACTTGTGTCAATGTGAGTGCTCTGCTGAAGTACTTCTATTGACTGCTTTTGGAATCTAAAGTTTTGATAGGCTATTTCTTGTGAAATCAATCAGCTTTTATTGCTCGTTTCAACGTTATATTAAAATGTAGTTGAATTATGTTGAGTCATAATCGGTAGAGTGCACTTTACAAACACTTCACATTCAGTAAAGTACGTATGATTACTTCAAAGTCCGGCGGAGATTAGTCTATTATCAGCAACAGATCAAACTTGGATTTAATAAATCGTTTTATGTTAGCGGAAGTTGATAAAAAAATCTAACGGAAATATAAATATTGAACGTACTTTCTCAGTTTGCAAGGCTATGAAAATCCTTCGTAGAAAGTGTACAAGATAAGATTAATAAAATGTAAGGCAGGGGTAAAATTACTAAATATTTTCTTGTTACAGTCAAGAACATTTATTTGAACGATCATGAACCTTCGAAAATCGCATCCTATAATTTTGTTGTCTGGAACAGTTCACTGTTTACATCCATCTTCGATGTTATTGGACTACTGCAAATTCTTTTGATGTTGTGCCCTCATCCTATTTAAAAAAAACAAAACATCTGAAACCGAAATTTGTTTAAAAATAATTACACGAATACTTAAGTCAATATATTATCATTTCGTGCACGTTTATTAAAATTAAATTTACTTTGTCCTTTCAATATTTAACGATTACATGAGACAGTAAAATAAAATTAAGCTCTTAACTATTCTAAAAGATCACATTTAATCTTAAGTGAGATAACAAACTTTCAACTAACTATTCTACAATTAATAAAATTATAAGTTAGTAAAAAGTTGAAGGATCTACATCTTGAAGATGCAATTGAAAATAAATAATATTTGCAACAATGGTCGGCAGTAAGTGAGAAATTAGAGTGTGAGCTACTCTTAACCATTTAAAGCGATGTCGTGAAGTCATCGTCATCACTTTCATTTTGAAGCCCATTAGCTGATATATTACCATTTGTCATTTCGTTGCTTCTAAGCGTAACTTTAGCAGGTGAAATATTATAAATCTGATCGACATCTTTTATTCGTTTAGTGTTTTCCTCTTTCTTTACTGACAAACGTGTAGGCGCCAAGACAAGTGGCCCAGCAAACGACACCGACTTTCGTGAAGCTTCTCTTTCAAAAGTTATTCCGGTCGACGAGTGAATTTGGACATTTGTCATAAATGACTTCTTCCCTTTGCGACCACTTAATCCTGTCGGTTTTCTCAGAATTGACTTCTTGGGCTCATTGCTGCTTGCATGACTGAAACCGCAGTCTTCATCATCATCAGTGGATGCATTAGTGGCAGGACTAAAGCTGCTGGGTCTTAATGAGTCGATATTGGTATAGGGATCCCACTCTGATTGTTTTTTACTAACTGATGGTTGAATTCTTATTTTCAATTTATTGAGATTTTGCATCATACTGTCGCGCGTGGGTAATTCTGGTCGGCCATCTCCTTCTTTCAGCTGACTTTCCATTACTTCCTTGTGGATTATTCTCATTTTTTGCATAAACTCCAAAGCGTCGTCTTTTCGCTGGTCATCTTCTAACAGACTGCAAAGTCTTTTGGATTGAGTAAGATATGTCAGTGACTGATTAAACGACTTAAAGACATTTGAGTATTTGGCCATCTCCAAAAAGTGCTCAATGAACATATTGTAGATGATCATTCGCCTAAGATGTTCCATGTGCTTCATAAAATCAAACTACAATTAAAGACAAGGATTAATTATTTTTAATTACAATTTTTTGATGTACTCATACCTTTAAATCAATCGATTCGATAGACTCTTTACGTCTCTCTAGTTCTAGTTTTTTCTTGTTTTTTTCTGCTTCCATAAATTGCACTCGCCGCGTTCGTCGCCTTTTCGACTTGTCTGTTTTGTCCACTTTTTGAAAATGGCCTATCGCTCCTAGAGCGACTTCATTCTCCTGATCACTAAACTCCTCCTTTGCATTGTCTACTTCAGTGTTCATCCCCAGAACTGGATTCAGTATTTTGAGGGGATTGTCAATTACAATGGTGTTGTACAGTTTCTTGTAATTCAACCTTGGATAAAATTCAGAATGAAATTTCAAATTCCGCACTGCCACTATCAAATGCATTACTGGATTTTCTGTTATTCGGAAAATTCGCTTGTGCAGCTCTACCAGAATCTTTTCCGGGATGTTCTCGAACAAATTTCTTTTTGGTAGGAAATAATCAGGCAAACGTTGTCGTTTAATGTGCTCTAGCAATGAGTTCAGGAAGCGAATGAGTGTTTCACCCAAATGATCCTCCGGCCAGGCGGCATAATTATTCTCGCACTGCCAAAACAGGTGGGCGCGCAAATGCTCTGTTGTAAACATATTCTGCTTAGGGTCAATATTGGGCTCAACAAAGGTTTTCAGCAGAGCCTTCGTAATCATATAAACCTTAATCTGGGTGTTGGTTAGACAACTTTCTAGGTACCGTTCAGCTTCTGGGAATATAATTTTCCATTCTAACTCCCGATTCGGGTTGATCCCATTTTTCGGCGCATATCCCAAGGGAATGACGTGGCAGCCGAACTCCATCACTTTGTTTACCATTGCCGGCGTCGGCCATTGAAACTTTTGTCTCGTTAAAGGATTTTCAATCACTTCACGCTGCCGATGCATCCACTCAAATGCATCGCGTGGCCATGGACACGAAATAGCCGGTATTATTTCCCATGGATAACTGTAGATTGTGGCTCCTTTGCAGGTTGCATTGTCAAGGCACTCACTGTTGATGCCTAAATCAAAGGCGAAGGTCTCTTGGAATAGATTTATGAAGGTAGCCAGGAATGCCTTTGAATTTAAAAATTGTTTCGTTTCTTCTGTATGCTCTTCTTCAGAATCATACCCATCCTCATCCTCATCAATTGAGCTTAGCGTTACGTTCGTTATGCATGAATCTGGTAATGCCGTCGTGGTCATCGGGGTGTGAGACTCATTTGCCGACATCATCGAACTGAGTGGTTGATGTGTGTTTAAAGCAGTAATATATGCATAATCATATTCGCTGCTTGACGGACTGGAGGTAGAGTTACTTGATTGGGCTGTTCCGTTTGGAGGTGTGTTGTTATCAGGATGTTTCTCAATTAGGGATTTCGGCCTTGGAATGATCATCATACTGTCACGAGATTTAAGTTTAACACTCTGAACTACCTCCTCGTCATCGTCTTCTATGCAGTTGGTGTTCCCGTTTTCATCCACGTTCAATTTCTCTACTCCATTTGAACTTTCATCAGGCTTGAGGGTGTCAAGCTCCATGTCACTGGGCGAATAAAGTGGAGCGACCAGTTTTTTGATGGTTTCCGCACTTTTGAGACGTACATAACCGACATGGAGATCCTTTTTCGTTTTTGCTAAGGGTATATCGATTTCCATTTTATATATAGGCGCATCTGTGACGTAGCTGTAAAGGGATGGCTCTCCGGGATGAGTTATTTCAATGTTCTCATAAACAATGTAGAGAGTTTGTTGATGTAAATACATCATTTTGTGCTTATTTGGACCATGCCTGTAATGTTAATGTGTCAATAGGTATATTAAAGTTTATTCAACATTATATTTACCTTGGCTGAAATTTCACTCGTTGGTTGACTGCTTCTTGCAGCCTATCAGGTAGAATAGCTACCTTAAAGTGTTTTGAGATTTTTGAGGTAATATCATTTTCTTGCTTTCGATTTAGCGCGACGGCTTCCCACATATCACTGAAATGGGACAATTACTATGTGTTAAAATTATTGATAAGTGGCAATTAAAATTCCTTGATTAATATCTTCAGGTAGATTACAAAATACCAATTTATTTATTTACATATACTCACACAAATTTGTAACTGACCACTTGATTTGTGATGCGAATTCGAGATTGTTAAATGATAAAACTTTTAAATGATAACTGATAATGTCTACTTAAGACGACTACAAAAGAAAGGCACTTTTAAGAAAATATTCTCTGACCAACCGCATTACATAAGGAAGGAAACTGGTAAGAACAATTATGGGTCATTATAAATTAGGAGAATAGCAATTCTCAAAACGAATTGTCGTGAGGCGAAGTTGTGGTCAATATGTGATTTTCACATGCAAGGCCATTGCATTCAGCAAACTTCACCACGCGATAGTAAATACTTATCAGTTATCAATAATTTATCATCAATTATATTTATCTTTTCAAACCACAGCTCTTTCTTTATATTAAATTAATGTAATTTTTATTGATAAGGATATTAAATAGAGGCAAGGTATAGAACAATAAAACCAAAACACACAACTTTACTTATTATTTTCAAATTGGTTATATTGTTAACTGCTGAGTATATGTGAGTACCAGTTAATAATAATAATCTTTATATCACCAGTGAAATGGTATAAATTATCAATGCCATAAACATTTACGACTCAATTGTTCAAAATTAAATTGGTAAAAACAAGCAATTTCAACGATTGAGTGAGACATTGTTCATAATGGACAATAGAATTTTCTCAATAATACTAAAAAAAATTATTTCTTCTGAATACAAGGAATTGTTTCTTTCGAGATCTAATTGTAATGGGTTTAACGTCGTTGTTCCATTTGCCTTAAAAATTTAAAAAATAAATATCATGTTCATGATTTACGCAGATTTAGAATGGCATAATCCACGTGAGAATATAAGGAAGAGATTGAAAACTAGACAATCTTTACATCGTCACTTTATTACTGATAAAACAATAATCATAAAAAGAAGTAAACAAGTAAACTATCAGAAAGCAGAAGCGACAAAACATTTTACAAGCAATTACTAGTGAATTGTAATGCAAATTACTAACGCGCCGATATAATTGGATTGATTAGATTTCGATGTAACGTATGACAAAAAGACGTTAAACAATCTAATTACCTAATAGTGGAACTACTTTACATGTTCACAGCCGATAAATACCTCGAAAAACTGTTGGAAATCGTAAAAAGGATGTTCCTGCCAAGGTTAAATTGGACGCGAATTCTTTATCACACATATTCATGTAAATCAACGACAACAATTTGTTCAATTATGAATAACATTATTCCAGATGTAAGAACCATAATTGGAGAAAATAATACTGAATAATTGGGAAACAAAAGAATATTCTTGTCCAAATGTTCTAACTACAAATAATTACCGTCTGTAGTTGCTGTAGAACTGAATTGACAGCATAATTTGATTTAGCACAAATGATTGACTATCCAAGGCCAATTGGTTCTGCATCCGCCGCTTCGCGATCACATCTTGATCGGCATCAGTTTCCTTGGTGGGTCTAGTTGGAGGCTGTGGTGTTTTGAGTACGTCCAGCTTGGTGCCCTTTTTCATGCGCTTCTTCTCGGCCTTCTTCTGGCGCTTTAGATCATTTTCGATCTCTTTGCGACGCTGCTCGTGCATTTGCCGCCTGTACTGTTCTGCCTCCCATGGATTATTTGGCATTTTGACCTTTGACTGGGATCTTCCCATTATAATTTTTTTTCTTTATATATCAATTCAAATATATTGATTTGTATTTTTTTGTCCAGTTGACAATCAGTGCGGCCTTTGCTTTTATTTTGCTGCAATCACTGATTTTTATCAATAATAAAATTAGTGTTGGTGGGGTTTTTTGGTTGCCAACATTTCGGACACATATACAAATACGCCAACTTGATGAATATACATTTAATCAAAACAGGAAGTCACTAGTCACTATCACTTTCCATCCTCTAGGTCACACATATTAAGAATTTTCAGTAGTGTAAAAAAAGTAATCACAAGAAACTAAACAATTGTTGATACTCGCAAACTCACTCACTGTCTCGAAAACTTCTCGACTCTTTCGCCTAATCAAACGTCAGACATCTAAATTATACACATATAGGGATTTCAAACAGAACCGCGCACAATTTCAGAAGTGATCCACTCGGTGGCACCTTGCCAAGTTAACTGACACAGGTTGGGCCATACTATTATAAAGTGGGTGGCTTGTCGCTTGCTCACATACCCATTTACGATAAGGTGTTTATACACAACTGCACTTTGAATGTCAGATAGATACTCACTCGTGTGGCTCCTCTCCAACAGTCTCAATTTAATGTGTCACGATAGCGATAACGTAACCCTCTATGTATGGAATAAAAGTGGAATTATGTATATTGCTACTCGACTACCTATAGATCCACCCTCAATCACGCCAACTAACATACGAGTTGGTTTCCACAGAGACCTCTTTTCTTTTAAACCACTTTTCAGTTGATTCGGTCTATTTCATCAATAGAAATATTGTTCGATTTTGTTCAATAAGTTTGAATAGTGCGAGTGGAATATTCTTGTACAGAAAATGTGCCATGTCAATCAATCGATGCAACGGGGTCGTTTCTAGAAGACTGGCTCGAGCTGCAGCAAATCCCAGTTACCATTTATTGTAATTGGTCTTTTAAATATTTCATTACACCATCGACAACGCGTGTGTAGCCAAGTCGTTTCACAGTGGAGAAAAAAATTGCAGTTGCAGTTGTGACCAGAGACACGATTCCCACACACATTAACTGTAATGTTTATCCAAAAATCGAAGTTTGTTAATGAAAAATTCATTCAATGTTTCCTACATTTCTTCGACTTGTATCGAACGATTTGCAATAAATTTTGAACTCGTAATTGATAATATACCTAAAGCATTATCTCTTCTGGGAATTATTTTGGGATCCAATAAATTTTAAAATATCAACTTTTTATGGCATTGATTGCCTTTAGATGCTATGGTATTTAATTTGTCTGACTTTGTGTCACGTAAATTGGCTGACGTTTTTATTGCAGCTGTTTCCTATTTTCATTTATATTAAAATGGATTATTCGAATCTGATTCTTGGAAATTAGCAATAAAACAATTTGAATTTTATCATTGATATCAATTAATATGTGTGTAAGTTTTATTAACAAATTATTTGTGAATTCAAGTGTCTCTAAAAAATTATTTTTAGTTTATCGAAACTATATGAGTTTCGTTTGTAGTAGTTTGCAGTAAATTTATTATATTAAAATATACTTTTTTACACTACAAAACGAAATAGCAAACATTTATGAAGATAAATTCGATGCATTTTGAAAAGTATTAAAGTAAACGGAAATGATAATTTTGATTCGATAATTTATGGGAATGTTTTTCTCGATTGAGGAGGCTTTCGAGATATGTTCATGATAACAAATTTCATTCAAACAAAAAGGTATATAAATCATTTTATAGAAATTCTCGAAATAATGTTTCGTAAATTAAATTTATTAATAGAAATAAGACTATTTATTTAAAAAAAGGAACATGTCTTTCGGCAAGGCATTTTGTGCCCATTCTATGTCTCTAAGACGTTGCGCTGTGTCGTAGATATCAATAAAACGGTAAATCGCAAAGGGCAATTAAAATAACTTCTCGTAGCTTTACAGATAAGCATTCTGCCACTACATATTTATGACTCGTTGCCTCACGAGTTAAATTTGAAGTCTAAACTAAATGCGTATAAATATTTATCCTGTTATA
>JANSTS010006663.1:0-12238 GCA_026546915.1 Sylvicola fuscatus
TAAACCAGCCAAACATTGAACATTCACTAATAAAACATAATTTTCTTGATTCTGTTGCAGCATTCAGAGGCGAAAAGGGTGAACGAGGTCCTAAGGTGTGTATATATTGTCTTGACTTTTACTTAAGTACGATTTCATCACGCAGACATTTTTTATGATGATGTATTAAATTGTATGTTTGTCTTAGGGCCCGCCGGGAGACAGTATAAGAGGACCGCCCGGACCACCCGGAACGGATGGCAAGCCAGGAGAACAAGGCTTGCCTGGAACACCTGGCGTCGCCTCGTCACTAGATAGCAGCGTCTGGAATGAGGTATGACTACAACACATAACACACCCACGCAATATATAATAGTCTATCAGATTAAACGTGAAATATATATTCTTATGCTTGTTCATGCAAAAATCAGAATAAGCTCGGTGATTTAATGCTTACTCTCGTGCTAACCCCAAGGTTTATTTCGCTGTTATCTATTCTCCTCGCTACCATTCTAGAACAATGACTCTAAAAAAAGGAAAACAAAAAAATGAAATAAAGTGATGATACATATCTTCGCCAGAGATCAATATTTATTTCCTTTTTTTATTTAAGCACAAAGGACACATTTTCTGTATTCAGCCATAGCGAATTGCCGTCATGTTTCGTGAAAGCTTTCCACTTTGTTTCTTGTGCGTGTTTGTATGTGTTCACCCTGCCAGTACGCGCGTCGGCATCGATTTGTAGACTTGGTGAGCATCTTGGCACACATATCATTCATAGGTATGCAGCGGTGTCTACTTATTGGCCGCGAACTGTGTACACGCTGGCAATATGTGAATTCTAATGCATAATC
This sequence comes from Sylvicola fuscatus, assembly GCA_026546915.1. Lineage (NCBI taxonomy): Eukaryota > Metazoa > Arthropoda > Insecta > Diptera > Anisopodidae > Sylvicola > Sylvicola fuscatus. Next base: position 834 of record JANSTS010006663.1, read on the forward strand.
GATTGTGTAAACACCTCGATAATTGGAGGATTGCACGTCGAATATGCGACTTATTGCCAGGCTCCACAAAGCAGCTCAGCTCAGCCAAGTGTAGACAATATAATTACAGCGCAAACAACTACAGAAGTTTAGTGATGCGTTCTCCCGCTGGCCCACCACACCACCTTCTTGGCTTTTATGCCTTTGAGATAATCTTTTTGCATTGTAATATTTTTCTGCCGTCATTTTCACCGACGTTTCAACGTTGTTTATTAATTAGTAGTTTGGCAGCGTGTAATTAAACCGGCATATTCACTGCGCGTTAACTTAATTAACAAACTTGTAAGCGCAAGTAAGCTTTTATACGCGCAATTCAATACCCGGCGCTCGTGCGGCAAAGTGAAAAGAAAATCCTCCCTTCTGAGCCTAGTTAATATATCAACTGCTTGTTACAATATAATGTTTATTATTATTATGGCTTAATTTAAATATGGTTCACCCCAACGTTTTATTATGTTTTATCCTTATCGTGTCCCAATACATTAGGTGCTTACTTTTCTACACTTTTTCTTGTGTTCTTTTACCTTGAATTAGCACGAACAGGGTATTCCTTATTCGCCATGTATAGGCGGTATTTACCGCAGCCGCCAAAAAATTTATCGTTTTTCGGTTCGTTGTGCTGTTTTGGCTCGGCACTTTCACTTACTTTCTATGTTTTTTTACGACTACATTAAAGTTGCTGGCGGCAGTCAACAAAAGCAGCTCCTACGGCCAGTGCACATGTAACGCAACGACCATCCTTGACATCATGAAAACTGACGATCGATTGCGTGAAGAAATACGAGGACCCCCAGGGTTCGTCGGCAAGGAGGGGAAAGTCGGCGCTCCAGGCTTGACAGTGAGTTTTGTTTATGTTAAATAGTGGTTGTATGTGGTGGCAAGAGTTCTCCTGATTTATGCTGTTTACTAACTGATTTCAATTTGCAGGGTGCAACAGGACTGACGGGTGAACGTGGCGCCCCTGGATCGCGTGGCGAGCGCGGTGAAAGGGGCGACACTGGCCCACGAGGTCCTGAAGGCCTTCAAGGCAACAAGGGTGAGCCCGGTATAAATGGCCAACCTGGTACGCAGGGTCCGCCAGGGCCACCGGGTCCACCCGCCATCGAAGCATACGAAGTAAGTACAAACACCAGCCACTTCATTTCTAAACTAGTTAGTCACTTTAACAATACGTAATAGTTTTTTAATTTTTTTTTTGTATTCATTATTATTAAATCGACGATTCGAAATTGAATAAAAGCTGGCGCTCATGGACATTAGCGCTGAACCTGACATGGCTTTTCGGTTTCAATCCATGAACTAATTTTTCCAATTCAATTTACTATACACACAGAGCAGTCAGCAGTCGGACGGCAGGGTTCATTGAAATTCCGTTTTGAATGTGAAATGGAGAAGGATTTGTTCGCTTTCTCCATTATCCTATTCTGAATTGTTCGATGTGTTTGCATGTTTGCAAATATGAAATTTTCCTTCAAATGTGTATCTTGGATAAGTCAATTACTCTTGTATTTGCCTAATATTTCTATATATATCCTATACAAATATTTATCTTAAATTAAATGCAATCAGGATAAATTTTGAAGCAGATTTTTTAAATACGATTTCTATGAGAAATGTATAAAATGGTGTTGGAGGCGTCACCAGTTAACACCTACTCTACCATCTCCAATTAGGGTCCATCTTTGTTGTTGGCCTGTAATTAATTGTGCTGTAATTAGCTGGGAAAACGTGATTTCGATTCGCCGCATTTTTGTTTCCTCTTGAGAGCCGTAGTGTTTTGTTTCTGAAATCAGATATCAACTCATAACAACTAGGTAATTTGTTGCTTTCCAATTAAAATTCCAGAACATAATAGCAGGACTCGATTAAATGCATTCATGTGCTCCTTAGGACGAAGTTTTGCCAGTCGTCCGCAAAATAGCTTAACTTTCTTCAGCCATTCTACAGTCCAATATTAAATGCCAAGCACCATTAATGTTGCTATTTGTCGGCAAATGGCATGGCAGTCGCAATGCTGGAACTTTTCATTTCTAAATCAAAATTAACGATTGTAAATTTAAATACGAAAGTTGCGAAATATTTCACCCTCAATGGTCATAGCAGTTTGTTCAAATTTAAACATGTCCATGACGTGCTTTAAGCAAGCATTTGAATTCGTTTCGTGCAAATACTTCAAAAGCACTCAAATTTGGACAGTCGGTTTTGATTTCTCAACGTCCCATGTCAGAAACGTTTCATTCAAATGAGGAAAAACCCAGTCTGGACAATTCGTCTTGCCTCAACGAAAACCGAAATTGTATATTAATGTTATGGCTCTTTTCAATGCTCCCCTCGCCCCCCATTCTGTGACCGTATTTACTGCCCAGTAGCGACATTATGCTAAACGGATTTCCCTTTCTACCCCACAGTTTTATGTTCGGTTTAAAAAAAAAAAAAAATTAACTGCAAGTAACAATTACGAACTCATTTAAATGTCATAAACAAAAATATTAATTTCAATTTCACGATCTCAGATGGGGAAAACTGTTTGACATTGTGGAATCTGTGTGTATCAATCTTGGGTTTTTTCTTGGCGCAAATGCGATTTTTCACTAATAAACAGAAAATCCCGACCGGCGGAAAATCTGTAAACAGTTGCACGTTTATTACAATTGAATAAAATATTTATCGTGGCTGCTGTAAATTTTGTACTTTGCTGATTTCCTTTGATAAATCAACCACTTGGACAAGTATTATCCCTCTGCAATATTGAAAACGATATACCGAACAATTTATTGAAAATTGAATTCTGCAAACAACATTATAATGGTAACTGGATACTTGCAAGGATTCGGAATTGCGGCCACTCGTAGCAAATGCACGCTAACAGCCAAACTATTATGAAACACATTTTCCAACGTTAATAAAATTCATAAAATTCAATATCTACATGGAGTGTGTGTCTGGGTTTGCGGAAAATTTATTGCCAGACTCGTCTGCTGTCGAACAAGGATGATTTAGCATCTCCCTTTTCCCAATTCCGAAGTCGATGTCTATTCAATAAATTTCACATTATTCTTCAAAAGTCGCCAACAGCAACCAAAGCATTTTGTTTATTCAATCCGTCACTCGACATGATGGAAGCTCTCTCCCCGTAATTAGCACAGGTCCATGGAGAATTTAGAAAGGATACATTTAAATGTTCATTGACTGCAACAAAGGTTAAAACTTAAATGTCGATACTTCAATTTTCACTGATTTTATGCTTCGCTTCCACTATTTGGTTGTGGGATTATTGGGTGAATTTGTTGCACATTCTGAATTGTTAAGGATTTTAGAGAAGAAGGAATTCTTTATGCATGTAAATACTTAAATTTTTAATTTAAAATTTACCAACAAAATTACTTTATTAATTTATAATTTTCGTGTTTTAAAATGCAAATTACCTTTAAATGCTGAAGCATTCTATTATGAAAATTTTCAAGATGCGCATACAAAAAGCGCACATAAAAAGCTAAATTTTTGTAGTGAAGCGAACTAAAGCTGCAATATTCATTTTGCGACTCGACGTCGTTATTGTATTGTAAAATCAATTGTTAGTGTTTTTACCTGCTGAATTCCTCTCGTTTTTTTTTTTTTCAATTTTTAATTAAAAATACAGCTTTTTCATACTCGTACATTGAATTTACAAATGTACAGCTCGAATTAGAGAAGCATCAGCGATTCAGTCGAAGAATTAGCGTTTGTATGTATTATGTACCTGATTTACCTGAAGAAAGACGTCACAAGATCAGCCAGTCACCAAAAAGCTCGCAGTTTATCCACTTCTATAGCTCTAATATTTAAGTATACATTTTCATGCATTCTACTTCCTCTCTCCAAACAAACAGGCCAATTGGAACCCGTCACGGATGTATAAGGTATAATTAACGGTACATACACTGTAAGGAAGACATTTAACCTTTTCTATTATTCATGTTGTGATATGAAAAAATCATGCAATATCGAAAATGCGAGAGCATACATTTCCCACTCATTATACTAACTCGTGAATTTTTTTGTTTGTGCTTTGTTTGTGGGTGGGTTTGTGCATGTCGCTGCACTGTGAATATAGGAATCACTGATGATGCCAGGATTGCGTGGAACTGGAACAGGTCAAAAGGGTGAGATCGGCGATAAAGGCTCTAACGGCTTGCCTGGCGAACGTGGCCTGCCCGGATCAAAAGGTGAACGCGGCGATCCCGGCTTAAGTGGCTCCAAAGGCGAAAGGGTAAGAGTGTTTATTGATTAGCTAATACATGCGACTGCAACTGCATGAGTGCCCAAACATTTATTATAATTCATTTATGGCATATAACTTAATGTTTGACAATGACAAGTGTACTGCAGAACGCATCACGTCGTACAAACTTCATTTGGTTGGCCGTACATGATAGTAATTAATTGATAAGATCTCATGTGCAATGCAAATTAAACTCATCTTACGCAAACAAACTGATGTTTCTCAACAGAGTAATACAATTAATTGTTTGTGCAGCGTATAGATAGGGTCATTTAATTACAAATGCGATTGTTGTGCTAATACATAATGCGACCGACTTCTAGGGCCACCCAGGACAACACGGTTTGACCGGTAACAAAGGTGAGCCCGGTCAGCCCGGCCTACCAGGGTTGACCGGACAGGCGGGAATCAACGGATTCAAAGGTGACAAAGGTACGAAGGGAGAGTACGGCCCGATGGGGCCACCTGGTCCGCCAGGTTTGCTGATGTCCAGCGACCTCAAGAACGTGACCGAGTGCAAATGTCCAGCTGGAAGTCCTGGCAAGACAGGACCACAAGGCATTCCCGGTGAGCCGGGCGCACGCGGTGATGAAGGACCCATCGGTATGATTGGTTCTCCTGGTTTGCCGGGTGATAAGGGTGGCAAGGGCGACAAGGGTAGTAAAGGAACAGCTGGCCCCAAGGGAGAACGTGGCCAGGATGCCACACTGTCCAGTATTATGTCGGAAGCTTTATTGCTGAATTTGACGAAGGTAAACTACAGCCTATTTGTTTGTAAAATCTTGTGTATCAACTGTCTTTTGTATTTTGTCTGTCAAGCCTGAAAAGGGTGACCGAGGACAACGCGGCCGACGAGGCAAGCCAGGTCCACCCGGTCCGATGGGCCCACCAGGAAGGATCGGCGCAGGCGCCAGCGAAGCTGAGCTCGCTGAACTAATTGTAAGTTTTAAATTATCCATATTTGAATCGTTGTTCTCTTTCTTTTAAATGTGAAAAGTTTCTGTAAAAGTTTAGCTCAGACGAGTTTATTTTCCCCAGTTTAAGTGACAATGATAAAGATTTCCGTGTGACGCTCGAGGTGTTTAATGTAGTTGAGTGGTTTGGCAGACAGAGTTTTATTCAGTTTTATTTTTAAAACTTTTTAAATGTTGCGGTTTTATTTGAAAGTTTGCTAAAAAACAAATACCAAACACAAAAAAGTGAAAAGTGAAAATTCTATTTTAGACTTACAGAAAATATTGCCATTTTGCTTTACTTAAACATCTCTTAACATTTAAAGGGTCGCTTTACGAACTCCGGACCACGAGGAGAGCCAGGACAGAAGGGCGAGCGAGGCGATTCAATTCTCAAAGAAGGGGTAAGCACAAATGTTCTTTTGTATCTCTTTGTCTTATTGTTCTTACATTAACTTGTGCTGCTTTCATCATTATTGTCATGACAATGCCGGAATTAATACATAAAAGCTTAAAGAAGTTTTTCTTGTCCATAGCTACATACATTGTTATTAATTATCAGATTCCGACAGCAAAGTAGTTAAAATTTATAGAGGACTTAAATAAGCTTTTAAAGTTGTTGTCATGGCAGGTGCAAATGCACTAGAAATTAATTTTTATTGCGTATAGACATTGTTAATAATTAATTCATAGCGACGGCGGGTGGGCCTCGGGTGTTTCATGTGTCGTAAATAAGCGCATTTTGTCGTCTATGAAATGGTGCCCTTAATCCTTATTGGTTTAGAATGACAGAGTCACTCCATGAATGTAGTTAGTCCATGACAAAGTACAATGATCGCACGATTCCTGCGTTCAATGCATAACAAATGTGTGCGACGGATTGCAATTTTAATCGCCGATAGTACATTGAAACTGAAATATAGTTATTGGCCAACTGGCAGTGACTAACTGGGATTTCCTCGACCCCAAAAAGCCAATAACAAAGAGTTTATGTTGGCCGTTTGACAAATTGCACATTGGCCTATTCATATGAAACTCGAAAGCAATAACAAAACGTCCATAGGCGATACACATCTCTGCGTAAACGCATTCGTCGCGCGCGCCGTCCATGCCAAAGCCGAAGCCGAAGCCGAAGCCCCACAAATTACGTGCACCAACATACATGAGTCCTTTGTAAGGGGATAATATACAGAGACGAAGACAAGAGCCCACTATTAAATGGGAATCGGGACGAAAAAGCGCCAACTGTCGGCCTGCGCACGACAAGCCCACGACTGCCGTTCGACTCTATTATGAGCGTGAATTGAGGCACTGAATGCATTTGTCATGAAAGTAATGGTTTTTTGAAAGCTTACACAAAAGCTCCTATCTCAGCGTGACGTCCTAGATCCCTAATTCCTCCTTTATTGCAAATGCCATGTTTGGGCGCGTACATACATTTCCCACGTTTCGATTTCTCCCATAGTGATTTCACATTACACATGCCTATCCACATATCCATTGCGTTTATCACAGCTCTTAACGTCATTTTCCAAGACGTGTGTTCCCCACAACATAGTCGCGTCGCGTAGTTCGTTTCACCGATTCAGGTAAAAGTCTTGGGGCTGTAAATGTTGATGCATCGCTTGTGAAATTCATAAAACAAAATAATTGGTTATCGGTACCGCGGGCCATACAGGATGTGAGGCAGCGCTACGCCATTTCTTGCGCAAATGCTTAGTTAATAGGTTTCGTTACCGCATAAGGTTAAGGAGTTTTTTTTTATTGCAATTAATGTTTATATGTAGGACGTTTTACTTACGGTAATACCTGTTACATATACACCGGCGCCCTAAAATTTTCGACCTCTTTTACAGAGCTAAAAGTGTATCCTGTTTTACAAAATTTTAAAAAAATTTCTGGGTCCTTAAAATTACTCTAAAACACATTACATTATAAAGTGACGTAAATTTCATTAAACAACAAAGTATCAGTTTCTGATGAAGAAGATTTTGACTTGATGGCATTTCGTCCTACAACAAACTTTCGTTTCGAAAAGTATTTTATTGGATCCATATTCTTAGCTAACAACTTTTAGTTCATGCATAAATTATGAGAAAATATATTCGCAGAGAAAGTGTTTTCTATAACAGATGAGTTGGTTATCCAATTTTGCCGATGAATGTAGTGAAAAAGTGTTAAGAACCAGCCTTGAAATGGGAAAATCAAATTTATACTTAGCACGCCGCGATGCGGTCACGACTTGGAAGGGTGGAAGTAGCGTATTCCTCGCATAGGTGGAGCGCAATTTTGTGTGAAATGAAAGAATTCCGCTCGCACTTATTCTTATGTTCAAGTATTTCGGGGTTCGCTAAGTTTACAGCCACGTTTGACGCGCTCCTGATTGTGTTATGCGCCGCAAAAGACGCTTACAGTACTTAATTCTAATATCGCATGCACACATTTGTGTCAATCGTTTCGCTGGAAATACATACTTAAAACTGTGCGCCCTTTGCGCGTTTCGCATGTGAATTTACACATATTTGTGTCGTTTATTTATTTTTTTTGTTATTTTTTGCCGCCGACAATTCCATTATCTAGGATTTACACTAGCAACAATCACGGTTGCCAGCGTCTGCATGAAATGGCCGCGACGCGTATTTAAACGCTTGTACCGGCAGTAATTTCGCCTCGAAATAAATGCTGAGATATGTTTACCTCAAAGACCGTAAAAAATAGAACCTCGCTCACTTCACACTCCACTGATGCCACATCAACAGCTCTTATCATTTTATTTCGAACGCTATCTACATACCTGGCATCTTTTGGTACACGGAATTGTGTCCTTAACTTTAGCGTTTAATGTTTTGAATCCTTTTCAACCATTTGACGTTGTGGTTTTGTTGCGAACATATACTTTATGTAGACAACGAAACGACAACACTCATGCAAAAGAGGCAATAGAATACTAATATTAGCAGAGGCAGCCAACAGGAGTTCAGGAGTTGCTAGAGATGCGATTAAAATAAATACGAAGAGGGTGGCGAATCGCTGTATTTTTTTCGTCCTGTATCCGCCCTTTATATATGGTGGATGGATGAAAGGAAAGAAGGAAAAAAAAACAACGACTATTGTCGAACTCAACAAGTGAAATTATGGTCCGTGTTTGAGCGCAGCTTCAACTCCTACAGGGAATCATTTTAAACCTCTGGAATCATCCTCTGCGAAATCTGTGTGTTTGTGCATTCCACACTTGTCCCAACTGTGGGTCATACAAAGTGCACATGTTACACGAACAATTAGGTTTTGATTTAAAGCTGGTATGCGAATGCAATTACAATCGTCCTGTAGTCTTGACTACAACGAATTCGCCATAAATTCCTGCAGCGTCAGTCTCTGACGTTCAACAGCTGCCGGTTATGTTGCGTCTGATTCGAATTGCAAATAGTTAAACAATATACGTCTGATGTCCGGGCGGACAGGGAGTCCATTGCGGAATTATAGAACCAGTTAGAGGGAATATGAAATGACCATCATTGTGCCAGACACGTCGGCCGAAGGACACAATTCCTATATATGGATAACATGGCCGGACGAGGCAGGCCACAGGCAAAACAAGAGGCTCGCGTCATATGGCACACATGCAGAGTCTGCCGCAATGTGTGTAATGTCTTATGGCTGAAACACGCTATCGTGGGTTGGCGTCGAAATTAAATATTAATGTTATGCGTGAATCGGCTTCATGTTCAGAGTAATCAGGCTGATTGATGAAGGTTGAATTAAGTGATGGCACAGCTTGTAGCCTTATCTGAGCTTTGCATAAAGAGGCAGCGATTCGGTTGATTGGAGAACGCGCCCAGCAAGCGCCAAACATCTGCGATCAACTATAGTGATTAAGTGCGAGAAGGCACATATTCCAGTTTGGCGTACATTTTGGAAACGCATCAATATCGTTCGAATCAAAGCTACCCCTAACTTAATAAAGATGTAAATCAAATCTGCGCACAACCACACAGTGGGGTGGCTAATTCGATAACCAAAGGGCGGATTATCCATTCAGTTAATCAGGTAGTTAGGCATTTGTGGTTTTTAAATGGCGCGTTAACGAAAAGTTTTTTTTTTTCCATTTTCATAATTCTAATTCAATTTGAACAAAAACAAATTTACAGTCTTTGAAGTGAATCTGTGGGGGCGTAATATGTTTGAATAGCACTTTTTCCGCAAAATTAATGTACTTGAGTTCTGCTCAGCTTTTTAGCATTCAATATTATACATATTTGCACTGCCAACAGGCCGGAGGGTTGGGGGGTGGGTGCGAAAAATGTCAATATCGTGTGATAATCGAAATTGGATACGTTGCAACGTTCTCATCGTCACAAACGGCACAACCAGAACAGATTTGCTACGTGTGAACTTAAAGCTCACTCAATGTTTATGCAAATTTATGTGATTCCAACAAAGCGATATGTCAGGTTTTGTTCGTCATTTGCGTCTATTGACCTTGATTGTAGCATTACGTGGTGCAATGCGAGCAGATATGGCATATGCATACAGGTCGACTTCCGTGTGTGCGCTGAATCCAAATGGAAAGGGTTTCAGTATATGTATAGGGAAACTTTACACAACGCTGATAAGCAAATAGGTCTTTTGTGTGCCATAAAGGCGCCCAAAAAGCTCTAGCAGGATGTTGAGGCTACGAAATAACTTATTCTAATCTGAAATTGTTGCCCTCCCCACCAGAACACTGCAAGAAACTTGGGCCCATTAACATTTCATGCTTCTCTTGCTGCGTCTTAATAATCCTGTGAGTACATCGACTGTGGACGCAACACAAGTTTATTTTGGTTATTTAAACTCTTTAGATATTACGTGTGTTTGCCAGGCAGGAACTTCCGGTCAGTTAGTCTTGTATTTGGTTTGGCCCATACAACGCCGTCGGGCTAAATATAAACATTTATGAAGACGGCAAATGTTTACAATTGTCATTTGAAAGGCATTCTGCGCCTGAGTCCTTACACAGCCGCCTGCGTTTCGAATGTTATAGCCGCTTATCTATGCTAGTCCGCTTTCATGACCACTCAAATTCGGCAAACAAAGTCAGCATTATTATGCTGCAAATTGCCAGAATTATTGCCGGATTCATTGATGGCGCTTTTCATTCTATGTGAAGCTATTAAAAATAAATTATTGAAATTGCTGAATTATTCGCATTACCTTTGAACATAACACCATGAACCCAGACACCGATGTCATCGCCGGATTAGCCATGCAAAATGGTTAACGTATGGTATGCGCATACGTTATTAAATTAAAATCATGCATCGATATCAATTGTGAACTAGTGGCTTAACACAAGCAAATTGTTGACCATTGACCGCACCCACTGGACGTGCCGCTTTGCCAATTCATTCACTGGCTGTAAACACAAGAATTTTTTTTCCATTAAAATTTAATTAATTTAATGATTTGTGTTTATTAGGGTTATGTAACCGCCAGCGGCAATACAGGACGCTCCAACTCCGCCACGTTCACCGCGAACGGCGAAACAACTTCGCGAAAGCAGATAAACGATGATATCGAAACCAATTTCACTCCCTAAAATCACAATTTATATTCATATACCAATTTTGTGTCATTACCGAGAGTACAGCAACGACGCCATGTCATGGACAGCCCCTCCACCAGTTTTCACTTTCAACACGGTGGCATCCTTGGATGGAAGGAATACACGAATTGTGTATGTGCGATTATTTTCCCAATTGAGGTGATTTCCACTAGAAGGATTCGATAAGCAATTTTCTTGTGATAATGTTTTTTTGTTGTTGTTGAGAATAAATTGCATTTTAAATAAGAAGACAAAGCAAATGAATCAATGTAAGTGCTGTTTGGCTCTCCCTGCCACACAACATTTTTTAATAATCGACTCCAACCGTTACAGGTTCACACACTGTTTCCAGATTCATTCATAAATTATAATATCTCCAGTCCAAAAAACCGCATAAAATAAAGAAAACGAGTGTCCCTCCACTATAAGGAGTAAGAACCGTTATTTAATATTAAACCACATTGTAAAAACTGTATAAGCAAACCCTACTTACCGCACCCCAACCGGCCTGAAGGATCGGTCGGCCGTTCGAGAGAGGCAAACTTGACCCACCGGACTGGGTGCTGGG